>JABUIW010000019.1:17114123-17126631 GCA_013363375.1 Menidia beryllina
CTATCTATCTATCTATCTATCTATCTATCTATCTATCTATCTATCTATCTAGTTGAAGTTGAAGTGAAATTAAACCAGGAACGTACGTTGTCATTAAAAAAGACTATTCTGCATTTTAAGAAAATGGATGGTAAGAATTTACCAAATAAAAATAAACTTACTGTACAATGCAATCTTTTTTGTTGCCTTGCGGGATTGCGTTACTTGGCTGCTTTCGACAGTATGCAGGCTAACACAAATAGGTCCACCAAAGTTGTCAGCACTGACATAACATTCAGAAATATCTCCAACAAATCTTAAACTACCATTAATATGCACACATTTTTGTAACTTCGATCAACAGCTGACAATAAGAACTCTTCGCCGCAGAGCAACAATCTTTGGTTACATGGCACACTAAAATCTACTTCCGCAGTGTCATCGGTTTGTAAAAGAAGGCGTTAGTTTTACAAACACCGAAGAGCAGGAAGATTTCGGTGAGCGGGAACAAATAAGCCACAATAATTTCCTCTAAAGAGGTAGTATTTACAATTATAAGCCCCACTGATATAGGCTACGTCAAATAAACCACGCGATCTAAATTGCATGAATTGTTACTGTATGTCCGAGCAAACAATGATCGTGAAAAGTAGGTGAAGATTTGAGCGCCTCGTCTCCCTCTTTATGAAAATGCTGCAGAAATGATAAGGTATTTATAAAAGGTCAGAACTTTATCCCGGGTTCTGTGAAACATACCTGAGATATCTTATAATTGGACACCACCATTCCTCATAAACTCCGTCACACAGCTCAGTCGCTACAAACAGAAATGACGCCTGAAGAGGAGGGACTTCCTTTATTATAAGACCGCCCAGGCCTTTTCAATTTGATCGAAACAGACACATACAGTATCTTCCCAGCTCAATTGTGGACGGTGTCTATCCCTCACAAATGTTGAACCGGAGTTAATTTCTTAACCTGAAGTTCTCTGTCAACATTTGTTTCATAGAGTACACACATTGACAGAGCTCCAAATATACTATAATATTTATGAATTTTTATCAATAGACTTGGAGTATCCACTTGATACTGTGTGAGTACAAACATGAAAATGAATTTTATAGCATCCAGTGAAGTTTTGAGGCCAGCTGGAAGAAGCCACAGCATGTGTGGACTGACATGCAAGATAAAAGCCTTTTCGATACTGTGTGACAAACGTTGCTTTGAGACATCTGCGCGTGAGAAGATTGCCTGAAAACAGCTGTGAGGCCTGTACTGAAAAGACCTTATTCAAAAGTTCAGGGAGTAAAGTCCCACCACACCAAGTGTTTCAAGAATGTTGCTCTAATGCTGTCATGAAAATACCAGATGATGATTGCGTATTAATTATGCTCATCGGTTACACAGAAACTTGATGTATCTAGTGTATGGAGAATCCCTGTTGAAGTTCTGAAAGATGATGTATCATTGTATAATTTTATTCTCACCTGCATGAGCACCCTAATACTAAGGGTACTATTAGGACCTAAAACAACTAATTTGAGAACCATAACCATAGTATAACAATTCATTTTCCATGCTACTATCAGCATGTCACTGGCCTCTGTCTGTGCATTGCTCAGTGTTTGCTTCAGTGTCCGTTTGGCTTTATTTATGATCAAAAGCAGTTGGTTACTTTCTAAATTGAATGCTTTTAATTTATACATATTTAAATACTTTATATTTGTATTTTTATCTTTTCTAGACTGACACTTTTGGATGATGGCTGCACCAGTAAAACTGAGGATTATCCTGCTTCCAGCAATGCTGAAAAACTGACCATAGAATCAGGCTGCCAAAGTCTGTTGAGGATCTTTTAAATTACATCAAACGTCAGTGTGACAAACAGGGGACATTAGACTCCAGTGCATTGACAGTGACTTTGGTAATGAGTTTGTTAACCTTAACCAAATTTGAGACATTCAAGACAAGAGCACAATGAAAATCATCCAGATGCTTGCCAGATGCTCTAAACCTCAGCCAAGGCAACCTTGAACCAGAGTGAGGAAGAACCATCCATGTCATTATCTATGTTATGGTATGCTAACTGGGCACAGGAAAATATGAATAAGAATAACTGGACCAGTATCAGAAGGCACTAGGTTATTTTCGGAACCAGTTCTTTTAATATAAATAATGACACAGACAACTGTTTAGTATAAATTGTGAAGTTACTTATTATTGCAAACCGATGGGTGAGATGTAAACATACACTTTGTGAAGAACAATAAACCCAAGATAACAAACTAACATAATAAATCCGGCAAAAATAAAACCCTCTTATATGCAAAATCAGTTTTGTTGCATTGGGGCCCTTCTTCGATCAATCTGTCACTCCTACTGTGGGAAAGGAAGAGCCGAAGGATGTCCACTCATTTCTGTTACGTCATCTCCTTTCATCATCACAATGTCTCAGATTTGCAGATTCATTCTGGGACTGTGCCACTTCTGTCTAGATACTCCTTACGGCATTGACTCCAAAGCTGTTCTGCCAAGTACTGAACAGGCCGCCACCTTTTCTTCCCGTACATATCTTCCCTGACGAATTCTCCTGGGGGGATAGGGCCTTGAAAGATTTCATAGTTAAAAGATTGTTTGGGTCGTGTGCTTCAAGGCCATGGGGATCGCTGAGGTTGGTAACTGTCAGTGGGCGACTATTGACATTTGCCATAGCTTCACAGAGAAAAGCCCGGTGAGAAGCCCGGTGAGAAGGAAAGGTCAAGTGTGGTCCTGAGGACGATTCTTACAGTCCTGATTTGTCTCTCCTAGATTCCTCCAGCGTGACTCGAATAGGGTGCGTTCATGACAAAGTTGCATTGTTTGTCTGCCAGAAATGCAGCCTGCCGGTACTTCTGGTCGGAACATCGCCAAGATGGCAGCATGTTAGAAGCGCTCCCGTCAAAACCCCAGCGGACTCACCTAAGGCCCCATTTCAGAAGAAGTACTATTTCAAGAATTTTAATAAATTTTAATAAAAGGGGCACAGCTCGCCCTAAGCAATTTATTTGGAGGTGGGAAGATAGATATACCGTTCAAGCCCGCTAGCCGAAGTTGAAGCTAACTAGCACCTCGTTAGCATCCTGCTCGCCGAGATCAAAGTCATGGCTGATCTAGATGTAATTCTCCAAGAACTCAGAGGATTTCGGCAGGAAAACAACGACAAGCTAGAGACTATTAAAGACGAGATTTCCAAAATAAATACAAGACTGGACGAAGCAAAGAACCGAATAGAACAAGCCGAGGAGCGGATCCAAACTACAGAAGACGTAGTGACGGAGATGCTAAAGCTGCACGTGAAGCTAGAGGACAAGCTAACAGATTTGGAGAGCCGCTCCAGACGAGACAATACAAGAATATACGGCGTGGGCGAGGGTGTGGAAAAGGACTCAACAACTATGGCATCATTCGTAGAAAAGCTACTTCGTGAGGGTCTACAGTTATCCGAGGAGGAGGTGCCGGACCTCCATATTGAGAGGGCGCACTGCTCCCTCGGGCCACAGCCACCGGCGGGAGCACCTCCACGCTCCATCATAGTAAAGTTCGGGAGTTTTAAGTCCAAAGACTTTCTGCTCCGCAAAGCTTGGCAGATAAAGGGGTTTAGATGGATGGACAAACACGTAAACCTGGACCACAATTACCCATTGCGCATTATTAACAAACGAAGAGAATACGCTGCGGTCCGCAAAGTTTTGAAAGAGAATCAAGTTCAGTTCCAGACCCTTTTTCCTGCCAGGCTGCGTGTAAAATACACAGACGAGACCAAAGTGTTTAACTCAGCGGCGGATGACCTGAAGAAGAGAGGATACGCCGTTAAAACTACGAAAGCACCGGAATCTCTCATAGAGCGGATAAAGCAGCTGACTTGGACGAGAACGGACCGACCCACAACCAGGAGCGCGCCTGATCCCATCAGAGTTACAAGGAGAAGCTTCGCGCATTCAGACGGTCTTCAACAGGTGCTCCTGCGGAGTGAGGACTTGGGCTTTGGTTTATTTGAATTTTCCCTCTTACAGTTAACCACCGTTTTAAATATGGACAATGATAAAATGACAGTGGGTGAGTAAGCTGTGAACTTTCTTAGAGGGGTTTTAAGGGCTAACTTCAATATACGGCTGTAGCCACTAAGCACCACCCTCACTGACACAGGAGAAGGGTTTGTGTTTTAGCGCCCATCAGGGTAATTAGGGTCTATAGATCAGACCCCTGCATAGGGAGTCAAATTCTGTGTTCTGTATGTTTTTTTGGGGTGTTTTACCTATTTCTTTGTTTACCCTCTGCTGTTATGTGCAGAGAAGGGGAAGCTTGCCGCTTTGTTTACGTTGTTTACTCAGTTTTATATTTAGATGCAAGACAGGCCGATACGATTTGTTTCACTTAATATAAATTGTGTACTCAATCCAATTAAACGTTGGAAAATTAAAAAGGGATAAAGTCCAGATAGCAGTCATCCATGAATCACATCTTGATAATATTGAATATGCTAAATTAAATAAAATGGGATTTAAAACAGTCTATTTCTCTTCCCATAGCTCTGGAAGGCGAAGGGGGGTGGCGGTTTTGGTGTCCAGTGCTGTGGATTTTGAATATATATCTGAATACAAGAATAGTGAAGGGAGATATGTTATGATAATCGGAAAAATTCATGGTGTTCTAGTAAGTCTTTTCTATGTTTACATAGCTCCAGGCAGTGACTGGTCAGTTTACAAACATGTCTTT
This sequence comes from Menidia beryllina, assembly GCA_013363375.1. Classification (NCBI taxonomy): domain Eukaryota; kingdom Metazoa; phylum Chordata; class Actinopteri; order Atheriniformes; family Atherinopsidae; genus Menidia; species Menidia beryllina. The sequence continues at coordinate 17,118,858 of JABUIW010000019.1, forward strand.
GATATTATGACTGCAAAATGTCAGGGTCAGTGGCGGACCGTGTATTTCACACCTAGGTCTTCAGTAGTGCTCCGTCTGAATCAATTCACCCCTCAATAACTATTTTATGGTTATAGAAATCATCTTATTATGTAGAAATACAGTAGGGATGTCCCGATCCAGCTTTTCTGCACTACTTACTTAGTTGTCAGACTCATGTTGCACAGGAATTTACTCTTATAACAACTAAAGTTTACACAGACCTGTGGGTTAGGAGATGCTAATGCTAATGCTAATGCTAATGCTCGGGTGGGATCGGACTTTTAAAAAAAATGTATCTGGAGTCTTGATTGGCAGTTTCTCGTGATACGATCCAAATATCGGATCAGGACAATCCTAAAATACAGTATAAAGATCAGGGGTGCACAAGTCTTCTACTCCTGCAGCTACAACTGCGCCCCCCCCCCCAAAAAAAACAAAACAAAAACATCAATCATATCCTCGTAAACTCGCAATACCATTAAGGAAAAAAACAACATTTTACTCACTTACTTTTCTTGAAAAGTCCGTTTTGAAAATGGTCTTGACAGTAAATCCGCCACGAAATAATAAAATAGCTATTACACCAACACAATTGTATTTCGGTTTGTTTGCTAGCTTTGCCCTGATTGGATATCTGACTATCCAATCAGCGGGTGTGGGTATTTCCTGGGCCTTCGAGCAGGCCCTGGCATCACCAACCTAAAATCTGATTGGTTGAAACAACAATGTACTCAACATGTATTTTCTGTGGGGGGGGCCTGCAGAACGGATTGTGAAGGCCTCCAGGCAGACATCTTTGACTTTGACCCTGCCTAGTGACAAAGGATGTCTGAAATGTGATTGGTTAAATGCTTTTATATGAAAATACATGTCTGGAAGCAGCGCAACCAGGGGGAAAGCTATGAAAGGAAGCTGACAGACTATTTCGAGATATTTAATAAGTTTTCATGGACAACCCACTGGTCAGGTTATTGTAATATGTGGGGGTGACTTCAATATTAGGCTACACCCAAAAATCGATTCATCCAATGGGAAATCTGATGCTAAAAATATTAGTAAAAGAATAAACTTTAACGAAAGAATTGGGAATTGTTGACGTGTGGAGGGAAATCAATCCAACATGTCAAGACTATACACATTACTCTGCTGCCCATAATGTATATTCTCGCATCGACTACTTATTTATGTCTAAAAACAATATTTTTAGAGCCATTAATTGTGATGTCGGCACCAGTACACTCTCAGACCACAATCCCGTTTATCTATCACTTCAGTTGTTTAATAAGACAAGATCTACTCTTTGGAGGTTAAATGCAAATATTTTAAAAGACAGTGTAATTAAGGAAAAACTGAAACTGGAAATTAGATCGTACTTGTAGTTTAATGACAACGAAGAGGTTTCACCGACTGTGTTATGGGATGCTTTAAAAGCAGTAATCCGAAGTAAAATAATAGCTATTTCTGCCTTAAGAAACTTAAAAATCAGAAACTGAAGGATCTAGAAGATACACTTGGGAGTCTACAGAAAGAGCATTTCAAATCATTACAGGATACAATCAAAACAAAAATAGCAGAAGTAAGGAATGAAATTAATTAAATAAATACACAAGAAATCCAAAAGAAGCTGCTTTTTACAAAGTAAAAACTACTCTCATACAGGTTAAGAAAACAGCAAGCGGAAAGGACAATACACAAAATTAGAAATCCATCGACAAATCGGTGTTTCGAGGAGTACTATCAGAAATTGTATTCCCAGCTGCAATTAAGTGAGATTAACCATATTGATACTTTTTTGTCTTTACTAAATCTACCAAGGGTCAATGATGCTCAAAATGAAAGTTTGATATCCAAAATTCATGAAGAGGAGGTTTTGTTAGCTATTAAAAGACTAAAAACAGGTAAATCCCCGGTGCAGACGGTTACAATTCGGAGTGGTATAAAAGTATGCAGGAGGAACTGGTGCCGACATTACTGAGAGCATTTAACTGGGTAATGGAGAGAAAGGTGATTCCCTCTTCGTGGAGCGTGGCCATCATTTCTATAATTTCAAAGGAAAATAGAGATAAATTAGAGTGTGGTAATTATTGGCCAATCAGTGTATTGAATATTGATTATAAATTGTTCACCTCCATTTTATCTAAAAGATTGGAAATAATACTGCCAGACCTCATTAACAAAGACCAGACAGGCTTTATTAGACAAAGGCAAACTCAAGGCAATATTCGAAAAACCCTGCATATTATGAAGCATGTTAGTCAGCATAAATTGGAAACTCTGATCTTGAGTTTAGACGCTGGGAAAGCCTTTGACTTGGTACGGTGGGCCTTTTTATATAAAGTTTTATCAAAATTTGGCTTCCATTCAAACATGGTTGATACTTTTGCCGCACTGTACGGCAAGCCTACGGCCAAGATCAAAGTAAATGGGGATTTGACTAACAGTTTTACTCTACAGAGAGGATCCCGACAGGGCTGTGGCGCCTCTCCACTCCTCTTCGCCTTATTTCTAGAACCCCTGGGTCAGTGGATACGACAAAGATCTGACATTAGTGGGGTTACAATGACAGCAGGGGAACAAAAACATGTCCTCTTCGCCGATGACGTGTTGATATTCTTAACACAGCCAAATCAGACACTCCCCAGACTAATGACAGTACTTGAGGAATACGGATCACTCTCAGGATACAAAATTAATGTTAACAAAAGATATTACGTTTGAATTCTAATGCAGGTAAAGCATTCAGAGCACATCAAATATTTTGGGGGTATCTGACAAAGGATTTATCCAAATTGGTCGATGCTAACTATGGACCCTTAACTTCAAAGGTAAAATCTGATTTACAGAGGTGGAACACTGTTCCCTTCTTAAATTTATACTCACGAGTGGAATCATTTAGAATGAATATTCTCCCTCGTATACTCTACCTTTTTCAGTGTCTACCAATTAAAATACCTCAGAAATATTTGGACGATTGGGACAGGATGTTGGCGAAATACATATGGCAACATAAAAGAGCCAGGGTTAAATACAAAACACTTCAACTAATGAAAGCAAAAGGGGGAATGGGCCTTCCTTGTCTTAAAGAGTATTACTATGCTGCCCAGCTTAGACCCTTAATCTGTTTGAGTTCGCCAACCTATTCTGCAGGATGGAGGGATATAGAAGTTAATATTACAAAAGATGTGCCTATCATGGCGCTATTGGCAGATGCTAAATTACAGAAGACCACAATTCATACTACTGATTTTATGCATGAATCTTTGTTAAACTCCTGGAATGAAATCATTAAAATGTGTAAACTGGGTGAACGGTCAAAAATTTTGAGGTGGTGCGCTTACGACTGAGTTTGTGCCAAATAGAAATGATGATCGGTTTAAGAGATGGCTATCTAAAGGGTTAACAACCTATTATTCTTTCATCCACAAGGGGATATTTTCGAGTTTCGAGACCCTACAAACTAAATTTGGTTTAGGTCAAGATGATTTTTACAGGTATTTGCAGGTTAGACATTATTTCCACCAAAATTTAAAAACAGTATATAAAAAGAAAGACTTAGGTTTCCTACAGATATTCTTAACTCTAACCAGGTCTCATTCACAGAATAATATAATTTCTAGATTATATAAGGGTATTCAGCAATGTACACAGGTCAGCACAGAATGTATAAAGAAGAGGTGGGAAAAGGAGGGAAATATGGTTATCTCACCTGACAGTTGGGCCAACATATGTCAGTTTCAGTGGACAATAACAGGGTCGAATACATGGCGAGAGTTCAGTTGGAAGAACATGATCAGGTACTTTATTACGCCTATCCAAAAACGTCATCAAGGTGGTGGGGATGCATGTTGGAGATTATGTGGGGTCACTGGTGCCAACCACTTCCATATTTTTTGGGAATGTCAAGTTATAATTAATTATTGGACACAGATATGTGAACACGTTAACTCATTGACTGCCAGCCATTTTTAGAACAGAGAGTCCCACACTGCCAGAGTTTTTTGAGCATTTTGACTGATTTTTCAAGAGCCACAGAATAGTTTGTGCTATGACTATGTAAACACCGAACACACCAAAAGAAAGAGTAGACTCTCTTCTTTCATCAGGAAAAAAATTTGTTTCTACCTTATTCCGTTCTTCCTCTACTTGCATCTCACCGGCGACATGTTCTCTCATAGCGAACCGTTACCTTTTTCTCATTTGCCTACAATCTATGCTTATCTCCCATCAAAAGTGGCACTGCCACCTAGAGGGTCAATTTGTTAGTACATACTCTGTCTAGAAGCCGGTATTTACAGACAAGCTTTAGCAGATCGTCCCCCAGGCCACTTTCGTTGAAAAACATAAAAGACGTCTATAGACGTCTTTGGAAGCCCATGAGTTAATAATGTATTTGGTACTAAAATTCCCCTTAAATGTGAAACACTATATTTGGGTGATGTTCCTGTGACAAATTGGAATAACACCGATAAAAGCTGACCTGTGATGTATAGTTTGGTGTCTGATGCTTTACCTGCATCATCAGAGCTACACTTGCTCACCCAAAAAAACAAAGGAGGGCTGACGGTTCCGTCTGACAGTGTTATAAAGGTGGTCAGCCCAGCCGAGGCTTCATTCACCAGTTGATGTCAAATGGCCTTGATCAGTTTGTCCGGCTGAGATCGGTTCGGAATTGACAACTTCCATTTTGTGCTGATTTCATTAGTTGTGTCTGCAATTGTATAGCTGTATATATATATATATATATATATATATATATATACAATATATTGAATTTGCCAGTCAACTCGAAGAAAGCTGGTCTTAGATAATGAATTTGTTTAGGTTTCCCCGCTTGCGGTGCCTTCAGTCAGGATCACCGTGTCTGGCGTCCCCTGTTTATTTCTAACGAGGCTGTGGAGACGAGTTTGCGAGCGGTGAGTCTGGGGCGTAGGCACACCAAGCTGAGACATGTTCATTCTCTGTGGAGACTTAGATGGGGCTGATGGTTACAGTGGTAATAGTGGCTCCGTGGTCGGGGCTGACGGTGGTGATAGTGGCTTAGTGGTTGGGGCTGATGGTGGTGATGGTGGTGATGGTGGTTCCGTGGCTAGGGCTAATGGTGTCAATGAAAGTGGCTCTGTAGCTGGGACTGAGGGTGATGGTGCCATCCATCCATCCATTATCAATACCGCTTATTCCCTCATGGGGTCGCGGGGGGTACTGGAGCCTATCCCAGTGGTCAACAGGCGAGAGGCAGGGTACACCCTGGACAGTCCGCCAGTCCATCACAGGGCCACACACAGGACATACAAGGACAAACAATCCCCAATCTCCAATCAACCTAAAACCATGCAGGTTTTTGGTAGAACATGCAAACTCCACCCAGAAGGGTCCTGGTTCCCACTGTTGCTGGGAGGCGACAGTGCTAACCACCACACCACCGTGCCGCCCCGGTGATGGTGCCCTCCAGGTTAAATACAGTGCTGTAGGTGAGGAGGAGGCTTTGGTCAGAACAGGGCAGAGGGTGGATGACTCGGGGTGGCCAGCTGCAGGTCTGCCCTGACAGTGAGCCAGATGATCAGGTGAAGTCTGCTTGTGGCCATGGTGATATGGATGGTGAATCTGACTCTGACAGCTTCTCCCTAGCAGACAGCTACTGACGAGTGTTGACTTGTATTCTCTGGAGGATATTAACTCATTGACTGCCAGCCATTTTCAGAACAGAGAGTCGCTCACTGCCAGAGTTTTTGGAGAATTTTGACTGATTTTTCAAGAGCCACAGAATAGTTTGTGCTTTGACTATGTAAACACCGAACACACCAAAAGAAAGAGCAGACTCTCTTCTTTCATCAGGAAAAAAGATTTTGTTTCTACCTTATTCCGTTCTTCTTCGACGTGCGTCTCACCGGCGCCATTTCTCTCATAGCGAACCATTGCGTTTGTTTTTATTTGCTTACAATCTATGCTAATCTCCCATCAAAAGTGGCACAGCTACCTAGAGGGTAAATTTGTTAGTCCATACTCTGTCTAGAAGCCGATATTTACGGAAAAACTTTCGCCGATCGTCCCCCAAGTCACTCGCAATTGAAAAACATAAAAGACGTCTATAGACGTCTTTGGCAGCGAACGGTCGGATTTGAAAAGACGTCTATAGACGTCTTTGGCAGCGAATGAGTTAACGACTTCTGGATGTATATTTATATATATATATATATATATTGTATATCAAACTATTATACGATTAAACTATATAAAAACTATTAATCAAAATCAGTAAAATGTAAATATTTGTGCTCTTTATTCAGAAAGGTAGCTGAGATAGTTTGGTGTGTGATACTGTTTCCGCATCATCAGAGTTGCTCACCCTAAAAAACAAATGATGTGATTCCACAAACTGAGGCCAAAACTGCCAAACTGAACACTCTTGAGTTGCCGAGTGCCAGCATACGAAAAAAACTGCACAAAAGTATTCTGTTCCAAGGTTTTAAAACAGAGGCTCATCATCAGAAAAAAAACAAAAAAATTAGTATTAATATTAATATTTGTCCACTGATCTTTATGTATGACTAATTGCGAACATTTTCATTGTCAAAATCACTGAAATTGCATATTTCCTGTTGAAATACAGGCTGACACGTGAGGTGCGGCAGCAAAGAGCCGAGCGGAAGCTCTGATTGCGCAATTCATCCCAAACAGGGTTGATACTGCACTTGGCGCCTGTCGGCGTATTGCTGCATTTCGCCAATATAATGTTTGCATATAAGTTTCTATAGCCATGTATGTATGTATGTATGTATGTATGTATGTATGTATGTATGTATGTATGTATGTATGTATGTATGTATGTATGTATGTTCATCACCGCCCCAGCCCCCCCCCCCCCCCCCTCTCTCTCTATATATATATATATATATATATTATAAATGTGAATTTAAAAACGATTAATCAAATCAGTTAAATGTAAATGTTTGTGCTCTTTCTTCAGAAAACCCTCAGGTCACATCTACTTTTCAGGCACTGGTTATTATGGACACAGATTACATGTTAAATTTCAATATTTCAATATTTATGGAGTTTTATTTTATGAAGTTCAGGTCCGTTTTCTTTTATTAGTTTACGGGAGTTCTGCCACACCCAAAATGGCGGACGCGCTGACGTATTGCTGGAACGGACCAACAGGCTTAATGCGGCATGTATGTATATTTGTCTATGGGAAAAATAACAAAAAATTTATCACCTGGACAGCAGTTGGGGTTCACCAATTTGTTATTTGGGACCCTGTCATACTGAGCCCTTCACTGTTTATCGGAAAATACAGCAATTTATGTATATCTACAGTTTTTCACCGTTTCACCGACTGACATCACCCCAAATGTCATTTCTTTAGATAAAACGTCCAAGAGATTTATTTCTTTGGTATGAAGTCAACTTAACTTATTAATTATTTCAAAATAAAAATGTATTTTTTTCATTTCAAACATTTTAAGGAAAAGTTCTAAAAATGATTGTCATTTCAAAGCCTGGCTACATCATGATCTTCTGACAATAATTCTCTCCTCTGATTAAGAATCTGCTCGATCTCATTGTCCCACAGAATTCCAAATACCAATTCGTATGATGTGGGGATGCAACTCAAATCTTTGTAGTGTTATTTAACACGTTCCCTGCCTTGTCAGTAAGAATCTTAGTGGTACTAACTTGCAGTCAAAATATATCACTTTTTCAATTACAAATCCAGAAATAAGCAGCTTCCGCTCAGATACGCAAAAAGAGG
>JABUIW010000019.1:17186428-17206586 GCA_013363375.1 Menidia beryllina
GCAGCCCATTTAGCCAGTGTTTACTCGCTTATAAATAAGGCCTCGGCCAGGCCCCCGTCAGCTTACGGCCACACCAGCCTAGTGCTTCGAAATTCCCAGACACCCTGAACACATCGCCACACCCAAACTTTTTGCTAGCACTCTGGGTAAGACTAGCTCTTGCTCAGAGTGCATGATTTCTTTCTTTCCTTCTATTTTTTGACGGAAATCGAAGAAATCAGTGATTTTTTTTGTGGATTATATCCCTCCCCATCAGCCTTGTCTGTGGGGAGGCGCTTTTTGTTACAGTTTTCGCTTTAGGATGGACAACCCGGTACCGACCATGGACGCCCAACAGGACAAAGAAAACGGAACTGAGGATATGGTAAGGAAAACACACGGACTAAAGGTAAGAGAGATAAAATATGAAAAAGAACTTACAATGGTGATAGAAATTGAAGGAGAGGACAAGATTTCAGTTGTGCAATTATTGAAGAACATCAGGCTCCTGTGTGGAGGACTGGTTGGGTGTCGGCCAATAGGCCCAAAATCATTTGAGATTACTCTAAGCAACGAAACAGCAAAAGATAGATTGATGGATTTAAAATGGGGGAAACGATTATCAGGGGTAGAAAATTAATCAATGATGAATTGGTGGTGTCCTTTCTGAACCTACCTGTTTATATCACAGATGAAGAAATATTGGAGAAGATTCATGGCTGGGGCGTGCAAGCTGTATCCAGGATCAAGAGGAGAATGTGGCCGGAGACGCAAATAGCGGATGGAACCAGATTTCTAAAGGTGAAATTTACTGATGCTGTGCAGTCTCTCCCATACTCGGCCAAATTCAACACAGCCACAGGTTATCAATTTTTCAGAGTAATCCATGATAGACAGGTCAAAGTTTGCAGGATATGTTTGCAGCCGGGACACATTGTCAGAGAGTGCCCAGATTTTAACTGCCACAAATGTGGAGGACATGGGCACTATGCCAGAGAATGTGTTCAGCAGCGAGGAAAATGTGCAATCTGCTGCAATCAGAAAAATAAATGTGTGTGTGTGACTGAGAGTGCGAGTGACGAGAGCGAGCAACATTCTGACATGGAGGAATCCATGGATGAGCTGGGGGAGGTGGAGCCTAAAACTCCAAGAGCGGAGAATGCAAGCCTGAAAGCCGGTACAGCGCAGAATGCGCCAGATCGGGTGCCGGAGGTAGGGAGGGCTCGAAAAATGGGTCCGACCCTCGATCCGGCGGGGAGTGGTCGAGAAATGGGCACTCCCCGGAGGCTGAAGACCAGGCTGAAGAGCTGGCACAGGGAGGGGCTCAGGCTCAGAAAAAGGGGAGTGCTGAAAAACAAAATGAAGTAATTAAATCGATGGAGACAGTGACTGCGACCCCAGGGTCAGTCAATGACAAAGCCCCCCCCCACTGTTGGGAGAGTGACAGCAGGTGAGCCAGGAAGTGAGCCCCTCTCAGGAAAGAGTACTTTCTTCTCGCCCGAGAATGCGGCCATGAACCCTCTAATAAGCTCTGATTCTGATATGGAATGTCAGCACGTACAAATGAGAAAAAGAATGAGTATGGGGAAAATCAGCCAAAAAGATAAAAGGAAAACAAAAGCGAAGAAATTGAGCTAGGAGCAGATTGCACATTTTCCTAAAATGTTCAACCTTCTCTCGCTCAATATAGCGAGTTTGAGAAGCAACAAAAAAATTGAAGAATTTTTTGCAAATATAACCAATACCATAGTATGCTTACAGGAAACTAAGTGGGATGACAACTCGATAGAAAAAATAAAAAAACATTGGAAAGGAAAGTTATATTATAATAATGGATTAAACTGTTGTAGTGGAGTAGGAGTACTAATAAAAGATGATAATTCAATTAATAATATTAGAGAAATATATAATGACAACATTGGTAGACTATTAGTTTTAGATATGAATTATAATAATAAAGAAATAAGAATAATGAACTGCTATGCACCCAATGCTGAATCAGAAAGGAGAAAATATTTTGAGAAATTAATTAAATTCATAAATAAAAATACTCTTCTTGTGGGGGACTTAAATGTGGCACTCACGACAGGATGTCTCGGCTGCAAATATATATAGAACTGACTCGAGTAGGACAGCTTTAATTGATATAATGAGTAAAAATAATTTAATAGATATCTGGAGAATATTTAATAAAAGCAAAACAGTTTTCTCAAGGAGATGCATAGTGGAGGGTATTCTAAAGCAAAGTAGAATAGATTTGTGTTTAGTTAACAAAGAAATAGTGAAATACATAAAACATGTAGATTATAAAAATACACATTTTAGCGATCATGATTACATTATAATACACTTAGAAATGACCATTAATAAAAACAAAACCCTCTGGTGCTTTAATAATAGTCTATTAGATGACACGGGCTATATAAAATTAATGAATAACTATTTAGGGAATATTATAGAAGAACTAGATATAATAGAAAACCATTTAGAATGGTGGGAGAGGGTTAAAGGTAGAATAAAAAAGAAAACAATTCATTACTGTATAAACAAAAAGTGGAAAGAAAACTTAAGAGAAAACTACATTAAAGAATAAATAAATAAAGAACAAGAGAAACTGGTTAGTAACCCAGATCACAATAAAGATAGACTAATAATATATTTGGAAGAAATAAACAAAATAGAAAAGGCCAAATGTAAAGGAGCATGGGTAAGGGCAAAAGTAAAAGACTGGGTGGAGGGGGAACGCTCAACTACATATTTTTTAGGCCTAGAGAAATCTAAACAAAGGAAATCTTATATAAGTGAGTTAATAGATAAAAACAATTCCAATAAAATAGTCCATAATCAATCAGAAATAAAACATTTGGTATATAGATATTATCGGCAACTATTCAACTCAGAACAAATAGATAACGTCAAAACAGAACAATTACTATCAGAAATAAAAAATAAATTAACAAAGGAAGAAACAGAAACGACAGACGCCAATATTTCCATAACAGAAATAAAAGAAACTATATCGCAATTATCAAACAATAAAAGTCCAGGAGAGGATGGACTAACATCAGAATTCTATAAAATGTTTAGTGATTATTTAATTAAGATATTGATGATTATATATTGTAAAATAACAGATGACAACAACAAAGTAAATATACCAATATCATTTAATAGAAGTATAGTCAAATTAATATATAAAAACAAGGGAGACAAAAATAATCTTGATAACTATAGACCTATAAGTGTCATGGTGAGGTCTAATTTTCTCAACCACATGCAGAACACCACTGGAGAACAGAGATCAGCAAAATATAGTTTATTGATGTAAACGCAGATACGGTGGATCAGAATCGGCGAACTGTCAGGGGAGGGCTTCCGGTGAGATCGGCACACTGAGACGTAGTAAGGGAAATGATAAGTTCAGGGGTAATCGGAAATGGGAGCTGTGAGAGTTGTTACCGATCTTACTTGGGAATGGATGCTGACAGTCCTGGAGGCACTCCGGTGGATACCGGGTCTGGGCTTACAGTAGTTTTGAGTGGCGTCCAAGAGGATCGGAGGAAGGTGCGGCGGGGTGAGGCCAGTGGGTTCAGTGGTGGAGGACAGACGAGGAGCGGAACCACACTCAGCCGAATAATCCGGAGGAGGCTTTGAGATCCAGCCGAAGGAACGGGAACGGGGCTCGGGCAGCACGCTTGGCGTCACGAAGGAATAGCTGCGGGAGGAAAGACAATGAGAGGGATTACTCAGAGGATCTTTCAGGAGAGGCTCGGAGGTAGCTCTCTAGGGGCTTAGAGTACCATATAGGCTAACACTCAAGCGACGAAGTGCTGGTAGTCCGCTCCTCTTAAGCTCCATGACAGATGAGGTGATTAAACACCGGTGCGCTGAACCAAGGCACGTACCTCCAGAGAAACATCCCCTCCAGACGCCCTCTGGTGGATGAGGGATGAAACAGCAGCAAAAAAGAAACCCCCAAAAACCCCGGTTCCCAACAATAAGCTTATTAAATACGGACTACAAGATATTCACAAAAATACTAGCAAACAGAATTAAACATATCATGCCATCTATCGTAAACAATAACCAAACCTATAGCATACCCGGACGATCAATTTTTGACACGATTTTAACAGCAAAAGAAGGTCTACAAAACCTCCACATACAAAATGGCTACTTCCTGAATCTAGATTTCGAGAAGGCCTTTGACAGAGTCGAGCACGGTTACCTATGGGGAGTTTTGAAATCCTTTGGATTTGGAAACAGGTTCGTTGGCTGGGTGCAGACCCTCTATGAAACGGCAACGAGCAGGATCAGAGTAAACGACACTCTGACTGACTCTGTCCGGCTGTGTCGGTCTGTGAGGCAGGGCTGTCCACTCTCCTCCCTGTTGTTTACACTCGCTGTGGAGCCTTTAGCAAATCTAATAGATGGAGATAAGAACATCCGGGGCGCTCTCACCCCGGGGGGGAAGCAGTTAAGGCTCCTCCAGTACGCCGATGACACCTCCCTGTTTGCGGCGGACGAGGAGAGCCTTTATCGATCTCTGCAACAGGTTGAGATATTCTGTCAGGCTACTGGAGGACGCCTTAACCTCGCTAAGTCCAGTCTGCTGTGCAGCGGGTCAGCGGCCTCTCCGTCGCGGCTCCCCACAGTTCAAACTATAGATGGCCCATTTAAGTTCCTGGGAGTCTATCTGGGGGAGAATGAACATCTTGCGGCGGAGAGGTCGTGGGAAGCAGTCACGGAAAAGGTAAAAACAACCTTCAACCTTTGGAGGATGAGAGGCCTGGGGCACAAAGGAAGAGCGGTTGTAGCCAACTCCCTAGCACTGACACTAGTTTATCACACCCTGCACATCCATGTCCTACCCCGGAGCGTACTGACCGCTCTAAACAACTCAATAGCAGAGTTTATATGGAGAGGAAAGAGAGTGATGGTGGCACACAATACTTTAATCAGTGATTATGCAAGTGGAGGACTAAAACTGGTAGACATTAATGCAAAAAGATTAGCATTTAGAATCAAATTACTCACAAAATATTTCAATAACCCGGACCAACATGCCTGGCATGAGGCTCTGGAGCGGTCAGTGCGCTCCTGTGGAGGACATGGATGGCTGAACGTGTGTCAGGCCTTGCCGGTGTCGGGTCTCTGTCACCTTAGCCCCTTCTGGGCTGAGGTGATGGAGGCCTGCCAACAGGTAAGGCCTCACTTAAAAATAAAAGTGGACAGTCTAGAGGAACTGTTGGCTCAACCGCTCTTCCTTAACCCAGAAGTCCATCGAACAGGCACGCCTTTAAATGCGAGGCTCTACAGCAGGGGGGAGTGGACACACTGGCTCACATGCTCCACAAAAAGGGCAAGTTGGACATGGAGAAAGTTGGAGAACAGCTCCTGAGAAAAAATGTCGCATTCAGACAAAGCTGGATATGGAGGGTCTGCAACCAGCTATTGAACAACATACCCCCAGAATGGCTGACCATGCTCGACTCTGTCAAAGGCCAAACAAAAGACAAAACCAGACCAGAGTTCACTTACAGTTATGGAAACAAATAATTAGGACTACAGGAATTGAAAACTAGAATCATATATAACATACTATTAAATAAAATTATAAAAGAACCGGCATCAACAAATCAATGGAAAAAATATTTAATAACATATCAACAAAAGACATCTGGAAAACGATAACCAACCCACTAATACCACCCACAGTTTTGAGTACAGATTATAAAATAAGACATAGATTGATATACACAAAAATAGTACTACATCAAATAAACAAAGATAAATGGGACAGAGACTGCACAGCATGCAAAAAACAGTCTGAAGATATACAGCACATATTTTGGTCATGCATATAGTCGAGTGATTTTAGAGAAAGATTATGGATTTTTATTAAACGTCTTGCAATTTACATATAAATAATGACCTCAAATTTCAGACGCTCCTCTTTGGAACTATAATTAAAAACAAGAAAGTAAATCTGGTCCTAGTTAACTTTCTGCTATCAATAGCAAGACACGTTCTTTATATGACGAGAAATAACATGTTGTTTGGAGGTGGTCGATTGATATTGATCGATTTTTGGAATATATTTGATATATTGATAAGTGGAAATTCTTTATAAGGCTATGTAAATGTTATTTGAGATCATATTTTGAGTTTAAAAATTATTTATTTCTCAAAAATTTTGTCAGCAATAACAATTTTATTAGAATTGATAAACAAATTGTGTTACCTTCCCAGTAACGACAGCCAGTGCTGGATTTTCAAACACTCTAAAAAGAGAGTGAAATCATTCCCGTGTTGGCGACACAAATGATGTAGACCTAGTTATATTTAAATACAAATATGATCCCCCACCCCCCTCGTTCTCTGGTAAAACACTCGTCAACAGAGAGGCTTGAGCTATAACCAAAACTGAAGAGGGTGGAATGGTTCTCCAATGACGGCGCTAATGGTGCATTTACATCTGAAAAGGGATTCATGAGTTGTGAAATACTGTTGGGGGGACTTGAGGCTGACGAAAATTCTCGTATCTCTGGGCTTTCCAGTGTAAAACACTCGGCCACAATAACCACGTATATCTAATCTATAACTTTTTTTGAATGATCATCCCCACAATAAATATGTTGCCCTACGGATATTGAGGAACATATTGCAAGACTTCAGGTTCTTCAAACTTTGGTGATTTGTGGAAGAGATGTTCTAATAGGAGGAGACTGTAACTGCATCTTTGAAAAGGAAGACAAAACCCCAACACCAAACTCCACGGTGAAGCTTGATAGGGGCTCGCATGTTTTGAAAGAATTGTTAGATTATTGCGATTTAACCGACCCTTATAGATTGTTGATCCCTAATTTGAGTGACTATACCTGAACCAATGGTACATCCTTTTCCATTACTGACTATCTATTAACGTTTAAGAAAGTCACAACTGTGTCCTCTGCATTGATCCCTGTTCCTTTTTCATGTTTCTTTTTTCCTTAAATGCCTGTATTCCCCAGCACAATCAAGGGAAGCATACAGTCAGAAGTGGGATTTGAACCCACACGTCCAGGAGAGACTGTGACCTTAACGAAGAGCCTTGGACTGCCTGCCCATTCTGATTGGCCTAGTCACTGCATCTGTCCACTTTCTTAAGTGCAAGGGGAATTAGCTCAAATGGTAGAGTGCTCGCTTTGCATGTGAGAGGTAGTGGGATCGATGCCCACATTCTCCATAGACGCTGCTTTGTTTTTTATAGACCAACATTGAATTGTTACCTTTTTTCTACCTTCAGTGGTATCTTAAATCATCTGCATCTGTTTGCTTGTGCATGTGAGGACTCCAATATTTACCCAAGGAACACTCCGTGCATGTGTCAGGATGGCCGAGCGGTCCAAGGCGCTCCATTCAGGTTGCAGTCTCCAATGGAGGTGTGGGTTCAAATCCCACTCCTGACAGGTGGTTTTGATGAGATGCTGTCCATTTAGATCTCATGTCAAACTCCTGTCTTGAGGTATCGTGTTCTTCCAGAGTTCCTGCTCTCCCGCTTCTGATTGTTTGCTTCCCCTGCTTGTGCTGGGTGATACAGACATTTCTATCACCCTGCACAGTGTCTGTCACTGCCATCAGCTCTGTTTTATAGAAAAAACAAGTTGTCGGAAAACTTTATTTATTGTGGTTGTCATCACATTCGCCTCTTATATGGTTGAAGGTCCCTGGTTTGTAACCAGGCAGAAACAAGCTACTATTATGCTAGATTACAACACATGGTGGATGGATATGTGTAGATCTTCCCCCAAATCCATAGAGCACATATTCAATACAAATGTGGGTTTTACACTTCTAGAAAAAAATTGTGACAAACGGCGTGACCCCTCTATCTGCCAAAGGGCAGCAGAGCTTCCTGACATTTCCATGAGGCTGGATGTACGCATGCCAAAAACTGAACACTTTGGGTGCCCCCAGAAGCCCCTGCTAACCCTTTGCTCAGGCTTCTGAAATGACCATATTACAGATCACAGTCAGATTATAAAAAAGCTGCTCATATTCAGCTTGGTTTCCTGTGAGAAAACTAATTGAAATATGTGCAGCTGTGTTGGGGTGAGACGAGGTGACCGAGTGGTTAAGGTGATGGAAAAAGGTGATGAAAAAGGTTGGTGTTTCCACTAGGCTTGTGCTTTTTCTTTTGGAAGGGCCTTTTCGGGCACAAGACGACAACCACATACAAATCAGGTGTGTCAAACTCAGCAATCAGAGTCTCTGTGGCGCAATCGGTCAGCGCATTTGGCTGTTAACCGGAAGGTTGGCGGTTCGAGCCCACCCAGGGACGTCCGTATTTGTGCACATCAGCAGCCTCTGTAAATGCAAAGTTATTTCCATGTCTATTTCTTACCCTTGCGGTTAACTGTGGGGCATTTAAACTAAAGATGTATGCCAGATGCATTTGAACAGAAATTGAAAGATCACATTTGTATTTAAATATAACTAGGTCTAAATATAGTGGGCTGTTTATTAATCTGTCTCATGGGGATTCCCTACTAATGGCCAATCTAAGGAAAGGGCCTGGATCACATGTGTGAAATACTGTTGGGGGGGACTTGAGGCTGACGAAAATTCTCGTATCTCTGGGCTTTCTAGTCTTAAACACCCGGCCACAATAACCACGTATATTTAACAATGAATTGTTACCTTTTTTCTATCTTCAGTGGTATCTTCAGTCATCTGCATTTGTTTGCCTGTGTATGTGAGGACTCTACAGCCGAGAGGTCCAAGGCGTTGCATCCAGGTTACAGTCTCCAATGGAGGTGTGGGTTCAAATCCCTGTTCCTTTTTTATGTTTTTATTCTTCTTAAATGCCTGTATTCCCCAGCACAAGCAAGGGAAGATAACAGTCAGAAGTGGGATTTGAACCCACACGTCCAGGAGAGACTGTGACCCTTGAGAGAGCTTTGGACTGCTTGGCCATTCTGATTGGTCTAGTCAGTGCATCTGTCCGATTTCCTGACAACAAGGGGAATTAGCTCAAATGGTAGAGTGCTCGCTTAGCATGTGAGAGGTAGTGGGATCGATGCCCACATTCTCCATAGGAGCTGTTTTGTTTTTTTATAGACCAACATTTCACTGTTGCCTTTTTTCTACCTTCAGTGATATCTGTCATCCAAGAGTGTGATCAGAAAAGAAAAATTCTCTGGGGAAAAAAGCAACCTTGCACAGTGATGTGATGGTTTCTTTGATTTTTTTTAAGGACTTTGCTTCTTCTACACACACGCATCAGTGCAATTCTTTGCTTTTTAAAAAAACAGGATGCAATGGCAAGTTCAATCCAACACGTACTTGATGCACTGGCCGGGAATTGGACCCTGGTCAACTGCTTGACTTTGCTTCTTCTACACACAAGCATCAGTGCAATTCTTTGCATTTTAACTCTGACTCTGGGACCCTTTCAGCATCATCTCTTGCTATTATGTCCTCCATAAAAGACACATAATCCTTGTGATATTGGTCATTTTTCTTGAGCCGTTTTTCCAGACATCTGAGTCGATGTTCTGCACAAACTCTGTTGTTTGACTTGGTCTCTCTTCCTTGAAAGGCAATGGTATTTCGTAATGTCCATTTGGCTTCTGCTTGATGCCTTCTTTCAGCTTTGATAAGAACTTAATATCTCCTTGTGATTTTACAACTTCTTCACTGAATTTCTCAGCAAAATCTGACTCAAAGACCTTGAGTATATCTGCCGGAGTAAGTATTTCCTTGACTTTAGTCCTATAGACAAAATTGACCTCAGACTTGAGCTTAGAAGATTCTTTAGTAGTTGGAAGAACTTTCTTTATGACAACACGGTGGCTGACACCAATTTCATCCTCCTGGTCATAATCAGCATCGGGGCTGCTGCAGCCAATAATGCTCCAACCCAACACAGACCTTTGTGCATACGGCTGGTTTCCATTGCCTGTGATGACATCTCTGGGAAGTAAGGCTTGGGGACAATTATAGCCGATCAACAATCCAACTTCACAGTCAAGTTCAGGAGACATTTCATCTGCCAAATATTTCAAGTGAGGCCAGGACTTTGCAGTTGTGCTTGTGGGTATATGGGATCATTTTGCTGGTATGTAATCTCTGGTGTAGGTTGTTGGGAGTTTGATTTTAATGTCAGAGCTGATGCCTCTTACCTGTAGTCCTTGCACCCTTTGGCTATTCACCACCTTTGTTCTTGATGTTATTGTGGACACTTTAAGCTTTACTGGCTCTTTCTTGGCACACAATGTTTCCACTGCATCTTTCAGGATGAAAGTTGTGTCGCTCTGACTGTCGAGTAAGGCATACACTAGGACTTCCTTATCTGGTTCAGTTGTCGTGGAGACATAGACTGGAACAATGGATGAGGTATGAGTGCCGCTCTTCTCTTGAACAATTATGTTAGACGTAGCCTGCTGTGTTTCAATAGATTCAGATGGTTGGTTTTTGTTTTTGTTTTCATTTGACCTTTCATGTTTGATTCTTGCAGCTTATTCTTGATCCCTTTTCCCACGATCTTGATGAAGGCATGTGGGGTGGCGTTTCCCACACAAGTCACATACACTCCTAGCTGCACAAGCTTTGGAGTTATGGCCAATCTGAATGTGGCAGTATGCCCTGCGGGCTCTGAACGCACCACACAAGTGCCTGACTTTAATTGGTTGTGGCGCTGTCTGTATATAAAGGGTCCTCCCTCACCTGGTAGACGACACGTTTCCTTCCGGTTCAGACTTCACTGTTTGTTGGCGCTATACGACTGATGCGCATAAACGCTAATCGCTGATCAAGCCTTCTGGTGGTAAAAAGCTTCTTACATCCTTAATATTTGTTAGCCTGACTTTAGCTCAGATTTACCTGTAACACCTAGGTGACTTGTACAAGCTGCCTGCTTCTCCTCCCTGCCAGAGGCATAACTCATCAAGCTCAGTTGTAAGCTAAAGCTCATTCTACGTATGCTTCCAAATTCTATTTTTGACATGTATGTTTGATAGACGCTGCTGTTTGTCCTTGGCCGGCTGCTTGCCCATGCTCGGTTGTTCCTGGTTGACGGTCCGTCTGCCTGTGACCTGGTTATTCGTCGTCGGCTGACGGCTGCCTACCCGTCGCCCCGGTTGTCGGCTTCATGCCCGCTGTCCTGGTCGGCGTAAGCGGGCTCTGGTCCTTCGTCCAGTGTGGCTGATTCAGGCTGGTTTCCGACCAGCTCGTCCTGATCCTTCTAGTGCCGCTCCGGGCGGCGTTTGCCGTGGCACGACTGTTCGTCTCAGGACGGACTCCTAACTTGGACTGCTACTGCTTGATTCGGGTTGACTGAAATGTATGACTGTGAAATATATGTAATTTGAATGTCTCTTTTATTTTGACAGGAACGGCCAGCTCGTGGTGTTGGTGGTGGACTTTCCGGGTGGTGGTACTTTCTTTGGTTTGTGCACGATTTTCTTTTATTTTGTTTGCTGTGGTTCCTTTGTAGGTCACTGCCAGCTTCGAGTTGCGCCGTAAATGTCATGTTTAATGTGTGAGTGATTTTAAATTAATATATTTCTGGCTAGAAAACTGAAATAAACTGAATTGAGTGGAATTGTCTCGTGCCTCATATGTGCCTTAAAGGTAACTTTACAGTATTATTAAATTAGTGATTTTAAAATTCAAGTTACCAATCGGGGAAGCATAGGTACCGCCACATTAAGGCAGCCAAAACAAAGCTTCTCCAGTTGAACAAACTTAACTCTTTCTTCAACTGGCCTTTCCATAATCATGCAACACCTAAGTAGAGTGTGGCCTTTCTTCTTGCAAAAAATGCATGTAAAGCTTGTCCTTTCACTTGTATTCGTGGTGAAAGTCTTAGCACTGAAGTTCTGATTTATTTGATATTTAGACTGTTCTCTTTCTGTTGGCTTTGATCTTTCTTGTTCAGTAGGCTTCACTGCAAATAATGATGTAATGGGGTTACATGCAATTCGAGCCTCAATGTTGAGAAACCTCACAAAGTGTCTGAAGCCCGGGAACATTTTGCGTTCATCTTGATACATCGTGGCTTCTTCATTCCAGCGTGAACTCAACCAATCCGGAAGCTTGACTGTAATCTTTTGGTTTTCCATACAGTCGTTGAGTGTTTGTAGACCTTGAACATATGGCATAGCTGATTCAACACTGCTCAGAAAATCAACACACTCACGAAGATTTTCAGTGTCCTTGGGGCCAATTTTATGCCATGCGTATATCTTGTCACGATATGACTTGGCAACTATAAACGGATTACCAAATCTGTCTTCCAGTATGTCCCAGTATGTCCCAGATAGGCTGTTTCTGTTCCTACAATGAAGTGTCCTTCAATAGCTCTCTTGGCTGAGCCACCAACATACTTGCGTAGAAAGAAGAGCCTTTCTTGAGTTGGCAAGTTCTTGCGATCAATCAGAGTACAGAAGGAAAGCTTCCAATCATTGTACTTGAGAGGATCTCCCTTAAAGACCTAAGGTTCTGGGATTGGAACTCGGTTAGCAGTGATTGCTTCAGCAAGAGTTCTCACAAAGTCATTAGAAACTTCATGTGAAGTTGAAAAGGCTTGAGTGGCAGGAACTTGAGTGGGTGGGGCTTGTTGCACAGGAAGAGCTTGGGAAACTGGTGCTTGATTGGAGGGAAAAAATGGATCAATTAAAGGGTTAAGTGTGAGTGGTGGATGGAGTGATTCTGAATAAACTTGCAGCCTTGCTTGTGCTGCAACATGCCCCTTTAAGTTCTTCTAGCCTTTCTACTTCTCTCCTTTTCCCTTCTAGCTTAATTTTTCGATCAGCACTTTCTGCTATGAACTGAGCTCTTTTTCATGGATTTTCTGCTTCAATTTCCCTTTCTTTAGCTTCTCTTTCAGCCTTAAAGATTTGTTCTTCCACTTCAAGCCTTTGAATTTCTTCCTTTTGCTGATGGTGTGCCTTTGTTAACTTTATCACCTCTTGCGTAGCCACAACTTCAGCGTCTGCTTGTTTTGCATTCAGGGACAGGATGGAAGAGTGTCTGGATGCCTTGGATGAAGCCTTCGAATTAGCTGTTTGAGCTGAGGAGACACTAGACACTGTGCTGTCAAACACTGATTTAGCATCAGGCCAAGATATGACTTTTGAGTTATCCCCACTGCGAAAGTGTTGAACCTTTATATTAGCAATCCTAGTGAATGCTTGACACGTATCATTCATTCTCCGAATGTCAGGCTCAGGACTTGAAATGGCTCTTATTTCAAGGTAAGTTCTGTCAATGTCAACTTGGATGGTGTTAATTGCATTTGCAATTTCATCAATCAGATCATCAACATCAATATTCTTAATGGACCTTTTTAAGCCATTAATATGATACTTCCATCTTCTGTACATCTTTTCAAAACTCACATTTAGATTCTTTAATTTGTCGTCTAACAAAGCTTTTCCTTTTTCAGTGAGCTTCCGTGTGCGTACAGATTTCCTCCTATCATCGTCACCAACCTGAGATTGCGTGTCTTCTGCTTGCTCATCAGCGTCAGCTTGCTTTAGTAAAGTAGTCTGCTCTGCGTCACTATCTTCTTGAAGGTCTCCATGAGTGATCTCTTCAGTTGGCAGAAAAGTATTTTCCTTTACGTGTGACATATTGAATGAGTTAAATGTGTTGAAATCTTTGTTGAAAGTTAAATGAAATGGAAATAGAAATCCCTATGATTACCTTAGTGGCTACTTTGTATAATGCACACCAAACATTACAGCATCATAAACACACTTCAATAAATGAACAACACAATAGCACCTAAAGTGTAAATACTCTTGGTACCTTCTAAATGTGAAATACTCACTTATATGAACAATACTTTGATATCAACTTAGAGCAGGTTAGATTTTGCTGGGAGAATGTCAAGCTTACTTATCTACTTTACCTTTCTTTGATTCTTATTAGATAATCAATTGCAGAAAAAATGTCTACTGTGCCTTTAAGGAAAAATGCAAAGAAATGTCCATGTGCTAGAAAAACTTAATGGCAGCTAATCAGTACTTGCGCTACTTTCAAGACGCTCTCCATGACGTGCTTGCTTGCGTAGCCTTGACCGCTAACCCTTGTAGTCACACGAACAGTTCACGAGGTGGCACTTCCCTTTACCGCACGTGGTCTGCAACTATCTTGATCTGCTCGGAGTCCTCACCGATGCAGAAGTGTTCTAGTATGCCGCCCATTGATTTAAGCTTGACTCCGGTTCTTTTCACTGATGTTTATTTATCCAACACCGTAGAACACTTTAGCCTGCTCATCAATCAACGGCAGTCATTCTCCAGTAGCAGTCTCCGTAGGTGCTCCTCTGTCTCTGTAAAGATTACGCAGTTAACAACCGCTACTTCCTTGTTTTACTCGTTTCAAAATAAAAGCATACATTTCAAAATAAATCTAAGAAACGTCTGCATTTACACCAGTGTTTTCATCGGGTATAAATAAGGCCTTTTCCAGGCAGCCCACAGCTTACGGCCATACCAGCCTGTGTGCGCCCCATCTGGCCCAGTCTCGGAAGCTAAGCAGGGTTGGGCCTGGTCAGTACTTGGATGGGAGACCGCCTGGGAATCCCAGGTGCTGTTAACTTTTGGAGTTTAATTCAACTTTAAGTCCCCCCTTAATTTGCTGTGGATCATCATTTTTTTATTCATAAAAGCAAGTAATGAGCAGTCCTCTGCTTTGGGTCCAGCATTTTATTTTGAGCCGTTAGCCCATTTTGCCAAGTACATATCGCTGCAGGACATTTTGGAACGTCCAACTCCGCCCAACTCCGCCCATCCAACGTCCAACTCCGCCCGTCCAAGACGCGGCCATTTTGATTTTGATTACGTGATTACGTCACTGCACGTTTTGATTACGTGATTACGTCACCACGTCACTATCAAAAAGCGCTGCAGCGATTTTTACTTCGTTTAAGCTTTTTGAAAATGCAAAAATAGTGAAATTAATCTTGCAAACTCTGAATTAAAGTCAATACATAATATTGTGTTAAAATAGTATGTGTTAACCCTCAATTGGACCCATTTCATTGTTTTGTGTTGATCAAAGGGCTGGTTATCCTTTTTTTTTTTCATGACATTAGGTAACTTTTCCTTCTCTGGGGTCATGAACTTGTGTGTGAAATCTGGTCACTTTGGTGTGTTGTGGGGGGTCTGTGCAGAGTTTGTATACAAAGATGATGTTGCGGGTCATTTTGACCCGGCCACTTTAATGTGGGTAAGTAGCTGTTCAGATCCAAAAAATCCACCTCTGAGACCCAGACCAAGGTGTGAGTGAAGGATCTGGGTCTGAGGGTCTACATCACCACATCCATATTACTGCTGGTCATACAAGATTTGCCATCACAAGAGTAGTTTGATTCCATCAGCATTACAGACCTTCATATCCCCACCAATAGAGAGGATGATACTGGAAATGAGCAACTTGGAGTGGAGGCATGTTTCAAGAATCACAGCAACTAACAGCTGTGAGAGCAAGACTGCCGGTTTGATCCAGACTCGAGTCAGGCCGCCTGATGTCCAGCAGCAGCTATCTTTGAACAGGTCAAGCACAGGTCCCTCAACCAGCATCCAGTGGACAGGTGAAGAGAAAATGAAAAGCCCAGGTGCCCAGGTCTGTCCCTCCCAAGACGACAGTAAAATGAGCAACTCTTGTGAAATGCAAGAATTACATCTGCAGAAAGTACACAGTCATATTCCCAAACGTGTTTGTGATGAGGGAAAACACCCACACAAAATAGATATTAAAGTGTTTATTATTTAATTAAAATTGTATTGTATGCCACTTTTCTAACGGTTTATTCAACATTAGTTAATTGTTTATTGGTTTAACCTGTTTAGCATTCATTTACATAGTACGGGTCAAAATGACCAGCAACATAATCAACATAAAATTTTTCAACATAGTATAAGGGTTAAATAAATCATTCCAAACAAGCTTATCCCAAAATAAATTTATTTTTCACATATGAAAGTAAACATAACAATAATAAAATAATGTATACATATACACATTTTGGGGTGGTAGGTGGGCTAGGGGTGGAAAGAGGGGGTGACTGTCCTCCGGCTATGGGGAAAGGGTAGGGGTGTTGAATTTTGCTGACACATATAAACAAGAATCAATAAAAACGGCATAATCTTCTTGGTATTCAAAAACAAAAAGCAGGCATTCCCTTGCGTCATCCATGTCGTCATTGTTGATGTTCAGAAACAACAGCCGTTGATCCTCTTCTGTCATTGACAATATGCCGGGCAGTTCAACATGTCCACGGAAAACAGACATGTTGTCCTGTACCCAGCGTACTGCTTCATGGATTTTTGTCATGGTGCTCTAAGACAAAGACAGAAGTAAATTTGATATCACATTTACATTCAGTACGATACTTTTCACCAATACACATATTCCCATCCTAATAATGTACTGTTAAACCCACTGAGGTCCAAATAATGCTGTGTGTTTGGATGGCCTGAGGAAAACAATTGTTTCAACATCCACACATTGTATCATGATACACTACATCACGTGCGTGCATACACACCAGACTTACTGTTAGGTGCTGCAAGTGCAGTATCAACCACTAAAACCTTCTTAACCCCCTACACCTGAATACCTGTTCAAGGGATTCCTCGGGATTTATGTCCCCCATACGTTGAATGTTGCTAAGAAATAAAGAAGAGACCTTGTGAGGAGTATAGTACAATTATAGAATTTTTTTTTTTTTTAATGGATTTACAGTTGTCGTTTTGTTTTTTAATCCATCATACCTTTCCGGGTCTTCGGCTGGCAAGACATTAGATGCCAAAGCAGTTTCATTAATGCTGTCAAATAAAACCAGCAGAGTATTAGGAACAGGTTTGCTCCTCATGGAATCATTACATTGAAGAAACTAAGCAGTAATTGCATACTTTGCAGCAAGAGTCATATTTGCAAGCATCGAATGGCACCACCACCTTCGTATCCATGGCATGTCATCCTAAAATAAACAAAGTGCAAACTGGCTCACAATACAGGTTTAAAATAAAGGATGCTTTGTCAGTATGACGAAGGCTGTGTGAAAATATCAGTTAATGAGAGTAGGAATACTCAAACGGGAATACTCAACTTGCTTAGAATATTTAACTCACAAAATAATAATTTAGGACCATAAAAGTTTGTGTGTGTGTGCATTGGTGTCAGGGTCACGAATTTTCACAAGAGGAGTCCCCACAAATCATACCTGACTGAAGTCAAATCTCCACCCCAAGGCCATATAAAGCGCGTACTGTAAAGTGGAGATGCAAATGCTGGGCTCCAGCAGCCGTCCATCATGTGGTCTGAATGTTCCTGGCAGCCTGGTATTGGCATGTGTTGCCAATCCTCGTGCAAAGTCATAAAGTGTGATGTTGGGGAAGTGCTTCATTGACAATAAGAGGTCAATGAAGTCCCTAGGGCTTTCAGCTCTCAGGTTAAATTTCACGGCATACACCACAGCACATGGGCATGTGACTACTGCCCAGCCACCTGTCAAAGAAAACAGGACATACAATAACTTAACTACTCCAAGCAAATGTCTTCAACATATTCAAACTTTCAAATCACTGCATTTTATCAATCTTACCAGAAGCACCCCAGACATGTGAAAACACCTTGTCGTATGATGCACGATTTTTCATCTCCGTCTGGAGTCTTATTATCAAGTCCAGACGTGACCCCTTTGGGTCAATCCCACACTGCCTGCACAAGGAACGCACAGCTTCCATCTACAATGGACATTAGCAATTTGTTTAATGCAGTAAACAAATACTACTTCACTTTTGGCCACAACGTGGTATCCTTGTTAACAGACACACAAAAGAATTTGGGATCCATACCTTTAATTTCAGGAGCTCATCTTTAAGACGGTCCTCTGTCACAGTCAATTCCACCTCCTCATTTGCACTGTGTGGTGAATGTATCTTTCTGTATTCCGTGTTTAGGACCACACTTCCCCTCCTTGTGTGAGGCCCTATCCATGGAGCCCAGAACTTTTAACTTGGCCTGACAATGAAAGGATTGGCCTTGTTGCCTTTAAATAAACGGAAATATAATTAGGTTGCTAACATTATTGCTAGATAAACAGTAAAATGTAATCAATTGTCTACATACTCACTTGGTACAAACCCACGGGAAATCATTTCCATGGAAACTTTATCCCAAAATTCCTCGACATTAACATTGCCATCAAAACCCTCTGGTGGGTTATCAATGTTGCTCACTTACAACAAACAAACAAAAAAATTAAATGGAATACATCTAAATCTGTACAGGCTGAACAGGTGGTGTTTCAATCAAGGGCAGCAAATCACAGATACAAAGGAATGATGAATAGACAGGCAGATACAAAGTTAGACAGACATGAGCTTACCAGGCATATTGAAGACACCCTTTTTATGAAGGTCCATCACAACAGATACTGGGTTATGGCCACATGACACACATGCATATGTGTATTCATGATCACAAAGCGCTTCGAATGCCAGGTAGGCGTGCAGAATTCTGTTTTTTGAGGGGTAGGTCTGGCCATAGGTTCTCTCTAAAACCAATGGTTCTACTTACAGCCTGGTGGGTCTGTAAAATCAGGATAAACACAGTCAAACCAGTTAGCTTCATACATTCATTCATACAAGACACATTCAGCCAGTCTACACCAATACAGGCCAGAATGGACAGAACTGAGGTAATTGAATGCAAAACAACTCCCAAGTTAATTAGAGTATATCGAAAGAGATTATACTTCCTACCTGAAGACTGTTCCGAAGAAAGAGACAGAGGTGCAAGGACAGGAGTGTTTTGTCATCGAAATTGTAGACACCATCTGACCACTCCTGATATCGGTACATCATCCCACATGTGTAGCACTGCTTTCTGAACAATGAAATTCCTGATGAAGGCAAATACAGGATGTTTCACAGGCGTAACCAGGCAGTTTATGCCAAATACAAATAATTACAATGTATAAAAAATGCAATGAACCCTAAGATCAATCGATAGATGGATAGATAGATACTTGTTCAATCCTGACGGAAAGAAATTGACAAACCTTCAATAACACCTGTCACAGTGAGGATTCTGCCCTTGTTTGTTATTAGCTCCGGTTCCCCAAGAAGAGCTGGCTCAGAACATTCAGTGCAGAATGTTTCAGCTGGGGTATACAACCTTGGGAAATTCTCTGACATTACCATATTAGTGTCTAGTACAGAGGGTATTCTCTTGTGGTGGTATATGTACTGCACCATTTTTTTCTAAAACATCTCCCTCTGGTGGGTAGTGGCCTCCATCCTCTTCCTCGCCACCTTCCACTTCTGTAGGGAAACTGTTTTGAACAAGTTCTTCCTCCACACTTTGTGTCCTCTGAAAAAGTGCACGCTCAAACTGAAACAGGTGCCACTTTGCAATATATTTGTGCAGGCAAGACTGCCTTGGCCTTGCACAAGGACAGTGCCAGGAGACCTGTTTTGTGTCAAAGGTAACCATAATTCGTCCAAGCCTACTGTAATATGATACAGTAGGCTCATAAATGGAAATAAACCTCTTTGTTGAGGGATTGCAAATTGAGAGTTTACAGGACAGAGGTGTTCCTGCATCTGTAGCCTCCCTTTGGCGTTTCAGACATCTCTCCTTCTTGTCCTCTCCAAACCATTTCTCACTCACCATCTCCTGCAGTACATCTACAGTGAGAGAGGGGTTTTCACCTCTGAATGGTGGACAGTAAACAAGTGACTGGATGTGGTGACACTCAAAAGGTCTACAATTTGAGCGTTCAGCAAATTCTGCATTGATTTTGCAGACATCAAGCTCACATTTGGTGGACTGTTCCTTCCCCCAAGTCCTTTTGACCACATGGATGGGAGTGTTGGGTCCTAAAAATGACTTCACCACAGCAAATATTCCATTTTTATAATCTATTGCCTGGGATTTCAAATGCTTAGTTGCTGTAATGTCTACTCCTTTAGGCTTATGTTTCCTCTCAATGTGCAGTCTCATATTTCTCCTGTCCATTGTCATGGCACAATGTGGACACATGACGGATTCTTTTTTCCTCCTCTTGTGTGGTGGTGCACTGGAGGGCACAAGGAAGGCGGCAGGAGATGGTGGATCACTGGTCGTTGCAATGCTGGAGGACAATTGATGGGGGGAGGCGGCAGGAGATGGTGGA
>JABUIW010000019.1:17231853-17242427 GCA_013363375.1 Menidia beryllina
ACAGATCTTTTCAAAAAGTGGCATTTTCTGGGGGCCAGTTTCAAATTGTGTGCACGAAGTCTGCTGAACACCATCTGAAGATGATCCAGTGCAGAGCTTTCATCAGGGGCAAAAACCAAAATGTCGTCCAAATAACAAAGCAGACTCAAATTATTTTGATCGCTAAAAATGGATGTCATCATCCTCATAAAACTCCCTGTGGCAGTCTGTTGTACTCATAGAGCCCCATAGGTGTAGTGAATGCAGAATATTTCTTGTCATCTTCTTGTAGAGGCATGTTGTAGAAACCTGACGTCAAGTCCATTGTACTGAAGAGGGAATTGCCACCAAGTGCTGCTGTTACAGGCCCTGAGTATCAGGACTCCAGCAACAGTGAATGCGCAATCTGAGTAATAAAAACAGCAATAAATCAATGATGCTTCGCATTCGGAATCCAGATTATGTCTGATTTATTCAACAAGTCAACAGGTCACAGTGTACAGCATTGTGTGATCTCCCGTCTTTCACATAAATCCACACATTATGATGACACGAGTATAGTGCATCAAACAGCACTAGCATGTAAATGCATATTAACCGGGGCCAAGCATCAACGTGCACTGTTTACCTCGTTCACTAATCATCTCAAAATAATATCAACCGATTATTTTACAAAGAAAAGCATTTTAACATTTATAACCGGGATTTACAAAATATCGCGATATTTCCAACACAAACATAACAAGTCTCGCGATATTTCCACCACAAACATAGCAAGTCTCGCGAGACGTCACCAACGTGGCATTAGCATTTTGCTAATCCAGACTCTGGGCGAATAAAGCTTAAAAGCGTTAAATGTAAATATACATATCAGCTGTATCAGTACAATCTACTACAACAGGATATAATAATTTCACATAATAAATTTGGAGTGTTTTCACCAAGTACAAACCTGAGAAATAAAAACAGCAATAAATCAATGATGCTTCGCATTCGGAATCCAGATTACGTCTGAGGCGAACAGGAAGTCCGTCCTCTAAACCAACCCGGAAACCGCGTCCCCGATCAAAGATTCCATCTTTCTACTATTACCGTTTTACATTCTTCCTCAGGAAAGTGCTAAATATGGCAACCAGCTATGCCAAAATATAACAGAAAATTATTTGTTCCTACAAAATAAATATATAAAAAATAAATACCTAATAACAACCAAAAACATGGGGTGACATTTTTAGGTGCACCACACTGCCAAACAATCAGCCTGGTGTGGCAGAGGGTGGGCGTCTTTCAAAGTTCTCTTGTTCAGCCACCAGAAGTCAGTGCATACACGCAAATCTCCATTTTTCTTCCAGATCAAGACCAAAGGTGAGGCGTATTCACTTGTTGACTTTCGAATTATATCTTTCTCTTCCATTTCACTCAAGACTAGGCGTAGTTTCTGGTATTGACTTGGTGGCACACGTCTGAAAGGGAGTCTGAACAGCTTTTGATCGATCAAGTGAATTCTGTGAACAAAGTCCTCCGCCTGTCCACAGTCAAGGTGATTGCGTGAAAAAATATCCTGGTAGCAAACAATAAGTTCAGACAACTTGATTTTACATTCAGGTGACGCATCACACTGGCTGATGTCTAGTTCACTCAGGCCAATGGACCACAGCCTTTCTTCAGCACTTATAACATCAGGACAGACAGGGGGAACAGGCACATCGCAATTACTCTGATGAGCACTGACTAGGTCCAAATCTTCTAAAGCAACACAGGGCACCAAGTCAGCGAGCTTTGTGTTGCGTCTCAAAAACAGAGGCTTTTCGGAGACATTCATCACCTTCAACGGAACCCATCCATCCGCCCATAAGGGTGTGACAACTCTGGCAACCATGAGACCTTTAGGGGCAGACCGTGCGGATGTAGGTTCTGTCATTGCTGCACTTCCTGGAGACACTCGTACATGTTTCGCCAGCTTCCCCCACAAAAGGCATTCACTGCCGGCTTTAAGACATGTGGCCGAATTGCAGAGCACAGTCCCTATCTTGTCGGGCATTTCACCGTCACTTCTTTGACTCACGCAGTAAGCGTTTGATTACATTAGTCCCAATGATTAAGTCATCGTGTTGCCCTTCCACAAAAATTGTTGGCACTGTCATTTTGCAGCCGTTAATTTCCATGGTGATGTTGAATGCAGACTTCGGGCATACTCGTCGGCCCCCAACACCTATGAGAGTGACGTCGGTGGAGAATCTGTCTTTTTCACACACTGCCCCTGCATCAAGCAGTTTATGCATAGCAGTATCACTGACTGTACATGCCATGGAGCCACTATCAAGCATCCCCCCCAGAATCATAACGTCCCCCACTTTCACGGGTACATAGAACAAACTGTCGCTGCCCCTCCCAGTATGAGCGTTTTGATAAACAATGTTGGTCGACTGAGATTGTGAAAGAGTGTCAAAAACCGAATTATAATTAACGTCAAGTGGGTGGCAGGTTTTGTTTTGACCTGTACTGCCCTCCTCTGAATACAGGTCAGCTAGTTTCCCGGAGCCAGGCTGAGGTGGGGAGGAGCCTTATTTGGACAGTGCTGCTTTGAGTGACCCGGGGCCAGACACTTTTAACAGAGGTGATCAGATCTGCAGTGAGACAAGGTGGAATGATTGCCCCCCCCCCCCCCAAACCTTACATGGCTGGAGCGCCTCTGACTACGCTCATGGCTGTGTGTCTCCACCCTGGCCAGGACTCTCTCAAGCATGCTCATCATTTGGCCA
Organism: Menidia beryllina; assembly: GCA_013363375.1. Classification (NCBI taxonomy): domain Eukaryota; kingdom Metazoa; phylum Chordata; class Actinopteri; order Atheriniformes; family Atherinopsidae; genus Menidia; species Menidia beryllina. The sequence continues at coordinate 17,234,595 of JABUIW010000019.1, forward strand.
ACGACATTGCTGTCAGTCTGCTGCGCATTCTGCGGTGGTGAGACAGGCTGTGGGCGATAGATGTGCAGCGGCGGGTTATGCTCTGGATACTGGTTGTGCTGTGGTGAGTTACGCTGCGGGCGCTGGACATGCTGTTGGACACAAGTGAAACCTGCACATGACTCGGGAGTGGCATGTGGATATGGTGGACAGGCTGACTGGGGGACTGTCTCATCAAAATCAGAGAGTGGACAAGTGTAAGGTTCATTACCAAGAATAGCAGTTGGGTAACTCCTCAGCTGAGGGACACCATAAGACATGGAATATATATTTGCCTCTCTTTGATACTCATCTATCCTGAGTTGAATGTCCTTAGAGGTCCACTCACTGACAGGTTTGCATTTAAAAATGGAAGAGAGCTGTGGGTCAGGGCAGTGCTTTGCGAACATTTGTGCCACTTCTCCGCTTATATTTTCCATTCTCCTACCAAGGCAATGCAAACCCTCATCTGCTGTGTCTGCGGGTTTGTTTAATCTGATCCAATAGTCAGCTGGGTTTTCCTTTGGTTTGGGAAGTGTTGTGTACAAATCTTGTAAAGGGAGGGAGGATGAGGATTGGCTGAAGTATCGCATTAGAATGTTGTATATGATATCTGGGTTCTGGTTTACATTAAGTGTGTCATTACTCCTCAGAGCCACTTTTATTACGTCTCTCGCCTTTCCCAAAAGTCTGCCCAGTATCTCATCAGCTTTCTCAACTCTGGTGTAGGGCTGCTTCCTAAGGTGAGCATCAGTCATGGCAATCCATTCTTGAACTGTGTATTTGTCCGAACTATTTCCCCTAAAGGTCACAGGTTCACGTTCAGTCTTGACATGTACTACTACCGGCGTTGTGTTTTGTTGTATAGGATCTGCAGTCACTGGTTTGTCAGTTATATGTTTGTCATGTGAATGAGTGCAGTCAGTAAATCCAGAAGAAAAAAGCTTAGCTACAATGGAGTTGCCTATCTGCTCTCCTAATTTGCCTACCAAATCAGTCAGGTGTAGTATAGCAATGCTATCATTCATTGGAGTAGAAGCGTGTGCATCCTCCTTCAAGAACTGTTCACTAGGAGACCAGCTCGGGCTCACACTACACCCCCTGGCTCCACCATCACTAACGATTCCTTGGAGACCACCTGCACCCTCACTCCCATACCCGCAAGTCAATGTGTTCGCATTCAGACCACCAAAATGAGCACTTCTGCCCCTGCCCATAGGTAAGCACTTAGATTCATCATCCTGACTGCTCTGTTTCTCAGCCATGACATTTTCAATAAGAAAAACACAAATAAGACAGAATAAAAAATAAGAAATACCACAGCAAATCAACCAAACAGAATGAATGTTAAATAAAAACTGCAGTGTGAAGTAAAAAAATCACTGAAAGTACTGACAGACTAATGCACGGTACCGTTAAACAATTTGTCAGTAAACCATATCACGAATGCAGTGCAGAAATACCCCCTAGTGGACATGCACCAGAATGACATGCAGCACTCTCGCCGATCTGCTTGTGGAGCTTATCCAGACGATCCAAAAACGGTCACGGCACCAATGTAACGGACCCTCCAAAGATCAGAAGTACACCAGAGGTTCAGCCACTCGATTTTATTGTCTGCCTGCATTCATGAAAAATAAAATCAGTGACTCCTGATATTGACTGCAACTCCAGCCCAGGAAAATCTAGCTGTTACTCATTGTTACAATGTACAGAGGAAACAAAAAGGCAGACGATATACGGCGAGCAAACTGATATAATATAATGTAAAGAGAACGATCATTTATCTTCAAACACTTTACAACGACGTACCTGCATTCCTGAAAAACAAAATCAGTGAGACCAGGGCTTCCTTCTATTGACTGCAACTAAAATTCAACTGAAAAAGGAAATACAAATTAAAGTTCTTTCATGACGCACATCACTGTATGGTTACCAAAGAAATATATTACAACTCATTTATAACACGTTTACATCATGTTCAATCATTACTTTTTCAGCAAATCATGTAATTTTTATTTCCATACACTCGTATTCGAGTAATAATGTGTAATTACTGTGCGTTTATTCAATAAAATATTATTATATACCCGGATTGCTACTAAACACTGCTTACCTCCAGCCCGGGAAAATCTAGCTGGAGGTACGGCAAGCGCCAGCGGCCAAAAAGCGCAAACGCAAAAAGCAGTCATGAAGGCCCATGGTCAACAAAGTGAATGCATTCAGTACACATTTAACATAGTTTCAAACAAATAACAAAAAAAAGGAAAATAAATATTTTGGTAAGAATTCACTCTCTACAAAATGGAGCATGTATTTAAACTCCGTTACACTCGGCAGCGCCACAGTTTCTCTGAGGAGCCCCCAAGGATCAGCATGGAGAGAGCTGAACCCTCCAGACATGAGGGATCCCTTAATATGTCTCAGGGGAGGACATTGAAACTACCTGCTACGCTTTGAGCGCATCGCAAGAACTTGGGGTTGGCCGGAAGGTGAGTGGGCATGTCGGCTGGTGCCCTTACTCACCTGGAAGGCGTTGGAAGCTTACACAGCCATGGATGAGGAGTTGGCGCACTCCTACCCGGACTTGAAAGCTGCACTGCTGATCAAGTTTGATGTTTCACTGGAGACCTACAGGCAGCAGTTCAGGTCCATGTCGGTTTATTGCGGGAGGAGGGACCCGAGGAGAGTGACTGTGACAAGGGTTTGGCTTGTCCTGTGTTAACCCGGGCTCAGTTCCGAGCAGGGGTGGCACCCAGTACAAAGCAGCAGACGGAGCCGGAGCCTGAACCTTTTTCCAAGTTGGACAGTGACCTGTTTGACGGGGGCAAAAAGGGTCCAGGGAAACCACGTAGCCAGTGGAGGTTCGAGAGGGGCCTGAAGTCAAGGGAGCCAGACTGTCAGGGGCTGGACAAAGACTTGTAGGAGGTACCTGGGGACATTGGGGCTGTGCAGAGACAGGATGAGACCCTGAAACCAGTGTTTGCCAAAGTGGTTGGGGGGCTGGACAGTGCCAAGGGGAACAGAGAGAGTTATGTTATCGATAACAAGGATGTTCTGTATTTAGTGTCAGACTGTGTCAAGCGCCTCATTGTTCCCTCGTCTTGCCGCCAAAGGATCATGCACTTGGCTCACACCTTGCCTTGGGCTGGTCATCTGGGTCGCAACAAAACATACATGCGCATCTCTTCCCGTTTCTATTTGCCCTCCATGTACTCTGATGTTCAAACTTACTGCAAAACATGTCGCACCTGTCAAAAAACCTGCTTTGTCCGCCAATCTGACCGTGCTTGCCTCCAACCTCAACCTGTCATCTCTACCTCATTCCGGCGCATAGCCATGGACATTGTTGGCCCGCTCGTGCGAAGTAGTGCGGGCTACCAGTACATCCTGGTGATCTCAGACTACTGCAGTGCTGCTTACCATGTAGTAATCTTCAGCGACACCTCTGCCCTTTGTGTGCAGCATCTTGGCAGGTGCCTCTGGAGCCGTCCAGTCGTCCCTACACGGCGTTCCAGACCCCTGCTGGATTGTTCCAGTTTACGGTGATGCCGTTTAGTCTCCATGGGGCCTCCACAACCTTTCAGAGGCTAATGGACTGTGTTTTACGGGGTTGCGGTGACTGCAGTGCTGCTTACCATGTAGTAATCTTCAGCGACACTTGGGAGCAGCACTTGCAGCATCTGGAGAGGGTCCTTGGCAAGATCGAGCAGGCGGGACTGACGCTGAATCCTGCCAAGTGTCAGTGGGCCAAGGAGGAGGTGCAATACCTTGGCTATCATTTTTGTTTCTGTTTTGTTTGCTCCATATGCTAGTTTCGCACTGCCGTCTCTATCGTTTGGGGATGGGGACGTCCGAGGTGCGGGATGGAGTGGGGTTGTCTGTTTAATGTTTTTTTTAATTTTATTTCGATATTGTACTCTCGTTACTATTTTGTGTGTGTACGTGAGTGCGTTTTTTTCCCCCTTTCTTTCTTTCCATGTGGGTGGAGGAAAAAAAACAAAACTTTTTATTTATTTACTATGGCAGATCTTAGTGGTATTAGATTTTTGACTTGGAATGTTAAAGGCATGAATAGCCCCATTAAACGATCTAAAATATTTTCACATCTACGACGTCTGAAGAGTGATGTAATGTTTTTACAAGAGACTCATTTGCGGGATAGGGATCATGCTAGAGGGCGGCACGGTGGTGTGGTGGTTAGCACTGTCGCCTCCCAGCAAGAGGGTTCTGGGTTTGAATCCCGGGGGAACCAGGGCCCTTCTGGGTGGAGTTTGCATGTTCTCCCTGTGTCTGTGTGGGTTCTCTCTGGGTTCTCCGGCTTCCTCCCACAGTCCAAAAACCTGCATGTTAGGTTGATTGGAGATTGGGGAAATTGCCCTTAGGAGTGAATGTGAGTGTGAGTGTGAGTGTGAGTGGTTGTTTGTCCTTGTATGTCCTGTGTGTGGCCCTGCGATGGACTGGCGGACTGTCCAGGGTGTACCCTGCCTCTCGCCCGTTGACTCCAGTTCCCCCCGCGACCCCATCAGGGAATAAGCGGTATTGATAATGGATGGATGGATGGATCATGCTAGACTCAGGTGTCCGTGGGTGGGACATGTTTTTCACTCAGTGTTTAATTCGAAATCCAGGGGAGTGGCTATTTTAATTAGTAAAAAAGTGCAGTTTACAGCTTCGGAGATTAAAGCTGACAAAAATGGGAGATATTTGATTGTTGTAGGCAACATTTATAACATCCCTGTCTTGTTAGTCAATGTGTATGCTCCCAATTTTGACAACCCAGGTTTTGCAGATAAACTGTTTAGTAGCCCCCCTTCTCTTGACACTCACCTTTTGATATTTGCTGGTGACCTAAACTGTGTTATTGACCCCGTCTTAGACCGCTCAAATCCCCGTTCCCTGACACAATCTTCTATGTCTAAGTCTATTTCAGAGTTTATGTTCCGGAACGGGTTTTTTGATCCTTGGAGATTTTTTCTAATCCCACCACCAGAGCCTATTCTTTATTTTCTCAGGTACATCAATCTTTTTCATGTATTATTTTTTTGTGGATGGTTCTCTTATTCCAAAACTTTTGTCATCTGAGTATCATCCAATTGTCATCTCTGATTATGCACCACTTAGTGTTGATATCAAACTCACTGCCCTATCTTCTTTTTCCTCGCCCTGGAGGTTTAACTCTCTGCTGCTCTCTGATGAGACATTTGTTGCATTTATCAAAACAAAAATTGATTAATATTTATTTTTTAATGATAGTGACACTGTCACAAGGTCGTTGCTGTGGGAATTTCTTAAAGCATATTTGCGTGGGCAAATAATTTACTTTTCTGTTCATTCTAATAAAGTCCGTAAAGCTAGACTTCAAAATTTGACAACACAAACATAGACAGACAAATTGTAATTAATCCAACTCCTGATTTGCATAAAAAAACTACTTAATTTGCAAACCGAATTTGACTGGCTTTCTACAGTGGATGCTGAGCGCCTCCTACTTCGCTCACGGGCAACTTATTATGAACATGGTGATAAGCCAGGTAGGCTCTTAGCACATCAGTTGAAGCGTCAAGCCTCTTCTCGATTAATATCCCAAATTAGGGACACGGCTGGCAACTTGGTCTCTGACTCAAAGGAAGTGAACAAAGTGTTTAAACGGTATTATTCCTCTTTATATGAATCTGAATCCATTGCTGATGCATCTGTATTGGCTTCTTTTCTAAAGGATTCAATATTGCCCACTGTCGACCCTGTCATGGCTGAACAATTAGATACACCCCTTAAGTTAGATGAAATTGAACACGCAATTAAAACTATGCACAATGGTAAGGCTACGGGTCCGGATGGTTTTTCGGTTGAGTTCTTTAAAACCTTTCCTGACAAATTAGCCCCGTTACTTCTTTCAATGTATAATGAATCTTTGGAATATGGGTCATTACCCCCAACATTGTCTCAAGCACTAATCACCGTTCTTCTAAAGAAAGATAACCCTACATCTTGCTCCTCATATAGGCCTAATTCACTTCTTAATGTGGACGTTAAAGTCTTGGCTAAAATTCTAGCAAATCGCCTTGAGAAGATTCTTCCTTCTATTATTTCAGAAGAACAGAATGGATTCATTAAAGGTCGGCAGTTATTTTTTAATATCCGTAGACTTTTGAATGTGATTCTATCCCAACACTCTACCACTAGTCCAGAAGTAGTTATCTCGCTTGATGTTGAGAAAGCTTTTGATCGTGTTGAGTGGTTATCTTTTTGCTGTCTTATATAGGTTTGGTTTTAGGGACCGATTTATTTCATGGATTCGATTGTTATACAATTCACCCCAAGCCAGTGTTTACACAAATAATGTTTCCTCTGGTTACTTTCCACTGTCACGAGGTACGAGACAGGGGTGCCCTTTGTCCCCTCTACTTTTTGCCATTGTAATTGAGCCTCTATCAATAGCTTTGCGGTTTCTCCCTTATTTTCGTGGCATTTCCCGATCAGGTCTTGACTTGAAAGTGTCTTTATATGCAGATGATCTGCTTCTGTATGTTTCTGATCCTTTACGTAGTATACCACCAATTGTGTTTTTGTTAAAGTAGTTTGGCTCCTTTTCGGGCTACTAAATAAACCTTCTTAAGAGCGAATGCTTTCCCATAAATTCGTTAGGTCTTACACTTAAACAGTCTGATATTCCTTTCAGGCTTAGCTCGTCACGATTTAAGTATTTGGGAATTAATGTAACTCGTACTCTGTCCTCTTTTTATTCGTCTAATTTCACCCCTTTGATCTCTCAGATTAAATCAGATTTTCAGAGATGGAATTGTCTGCCTTTGTCGCTTATCGGTCGAATTAATTCAATCAAGATGAATATTCTACCTCGATTACTCTTTCTTTTCCAGTGTACTCCGGTATTTTTGCCTAAAGCTTTTTTAAAAAAGTTGGATCAGATCGTCACATCGTTCTTGTGGGGAGGGAAACACCCCAGGGTGAGGAAATCACTGTTAGAGACTAACATTTGATGGTGGTCTTGCTTTGCCTAATTTTTGGTTTTATTATTGGTCCGCTCATATTCACAAATTGATCTACTGGCTTCAATCACAAGAACTTTTGTGGTGCAAGTTAGAACACCTGTCCTGCATCTCCTCTTCTTTGGATGCTTTACTGTCCTCTCCTCTCCCACTCAACTTCTCTCGATTCACAAAGAACCCTGTGGTGCAATCGAGTCTTAAGATTTGGTCACAGTACAGGAGCCATTTTAAGTTTGTATCCGCATCAGTAACTATGCCCATCACAAAGAATCATTTATTCCCCCATGGTCTTACTGATGGTACTTATGTGCAGTGGAAACACCATGGTAATAACACATTTAAAGACCTGTATAAGGATGGCGCTTTCTCCAGTTTTTCGGACCTGTCTTCAGAAACAAATCTTCCAGTGACACATTTATTTAGCTATTTTCAAGTACTTCTGCTCTCTTTCCTTCTTATCCTTTTCTTTCAAACATCCAACCATGGGAGGAACTGCTGTCCCTTAAACCCAATAAAAAGTCAGTTATATCTTATATACAGGACTGTCTCAGAAAATTAGAATATTGTGATAAAGTTATTTATTTTCAGAATCAGAATCAGAATCAGAATCAGAATTAGGTTTATTGCCAAGGTTTTTCACCTACAAGGAATTTGATTTGGTGTTAGGTGCACAACACTTCTATGAGAACAAGAAACGACATACAATGTAGAAATAAAAATATAAAAATATGGAATAAAATAAAATAAATAATAATAAAAATAATAATAATAATAATAATAATAATAATAATAATAATAATAATAA
>JABUIW010000019.1:17242437-17259461 GCA_013363375.1 Menidia beryllina
AATAATAATAATAATAATAATAATAATAATAATAATAATAATAATAAAATAAAATATTGAATGTCCAACGACAAACCAGAAAAAGTTGAACGTAGTATTGGATAAATTAGTGGGGTAGAGGGGGGTGAGAGAAGAATAGGTGGGGGTCACTGGCCTCGTTGATGAGGCCAGTTGCTGCTGGATAAAAACTGTCTTTATGGCGTGAGGTTTTGGTCCTGATTGTCCTCAACCTTCTGCCAGAGGGGAGGGTTTCCAAAAGTTCGTGACCAGGGTGAGAAGGATCAGACATGATCTTTCCTGCACGCCTTAAAGTCCTGGAGGCGTACAGATCCTGAAGGGATGGCAGATCGCAGCAAATCACCTTCTCGGCTGAGCGAATGATACGCTGCAGTCTGCCCTTGTCCTTAGTGGTGGCAGCAGCGTACCAGATGGAGATGGAGGAGGTGAGGATGGACTCAATGATGGCTGTGTAGAAGTGCACCATCATTGCCTTAGGCAGGTTGAACTTCTTCAGCTGCCGCAGGAAGAACATCCTCTGCTGTGCTTTCTTTGTGAGGGAGCTGATGTTCAGCTCCCACTTGAGGTCCTGGGTTATAGTGATCCCCAGGAAACAGAAGGACTCCACAGAAGACATTGTGGAGCCACACAGAGTGATGGGAGCAGGTGGTGCTGTGTTCTTTCTGAAGTCTACAACCATCTCCACTGTCTTGAGCATGTTGAGCTCCAGGTTGTTGACTGCACACCAGGACACCAGACGGTCGATCTGCCACCTGTAGGCAGACTCGTCCCCATGTGAGATGAGTCCGATGAGAGTCGTATCATCCGCGAACTTTGGGAGCTTGACAGACTGGTGGCTGGAGGTGCAGCTGTTGGTGTACAGGGAGAAGAGTAGGGGGGAGAGAACACAGCCCTGGGGGGATCCAGTGCTGATGGTCCGGCTGTTGGAGGTGTGGCTTCCCAGCCTCACATGCTGCCTCCTGTCAGATAGGAAGTCAGTGATCCATCTGCAGGTGGGATCAGGCACACCCAGCTGGGAGAGTTTGTCCTGGAGTAGAGGGGGGAAATTCTTTTCTGTAATGCATTTAAAAATCGTGAAATGTCATACATTCTGGATTCATTACAAATCAACTGAAATATCACAAGCCTTTTATTGTTTTACTATAGCTGTTTTTTAATTGCATTACAGAAAATAAAGAACTTTATCACAATATTCTAATTTTCTGAGTCAGTCCTGTATATAAGAAACTTATAGATTTGGATATCCAGTCAGTGGTTAAAATTAGAAGAGCATGGGAGCTGGAACTTTATCAGATCAGCAGTGGAAGAAAGCAATATCTAACGTTCGGTACAGTACGGCTTGTGCAAGGTTACAAACTCATTCAGTTTAAGGTATTATACAGAGTTCACTATTCTAGGTCTCGTCTGTCTGAGATTTACCCACAAGAGGTGTATCAGTGTGACAGATGTCATGCCACTCCGTGCAACCTGAGTCACATGTTCTTTTTGTGTCCAAGACTCCATGGCTTTTGGAACCATTATTCAGCCTTTCTCTCCAAAGCTTTAGAAACTCAGGTCTGCATGGACCCTCTCTTAGCTATCTTTGGGCTTCCAGTTAATACTGTTTTAACTGACCCTGCTCACTCTAAAGTATTGGCCTTTACATCGCTTTTAGCCAGGTGTTGTATTTTACTCCTTTGGAAATCATCTGAGACACCTTCAATTTCTCTGTGGTTTTCGCAAAGTAATGTCATTTTTTAGATTGGAAAAGATTGGTCTTATAGCAAAGGGAAACTATAGTACATTTGATCGGATATGGGGCTCTTCTGTGAATTATTGCAAATCATTGAACATCTTACTATCTAACTAATGTGATTGGACAACCCCCCACCCCGCCCCGTGTATTTATTTATTTTATTTTTATTTATTTTTTTTCTGTGTGTGTGTGTGTGTGTATGAGTTATTTCTTTGACCACTACAAATGAGAGATATTGGGTACTGTATGTAAAAAAAATAAAATAACATGGAACAGATTCTATACTATTTGTAAATTACTATTATGTTTTTCTTACACAATAAATAAATTAAAAAAAAAAAATAAAAAAAAATCCTTGTTTAATGGTTTTGATGCCTTTAGTGAGAATATCAAACAATCATGAAAAAGAAATCAGTTAACTGAGATGGTGTGTATGTGTTTTTATACGTACATATACTGACATTAATACCTTTCAGTAAATCATGAAAGATTTGTTGGTAAATGTTCTATTAGATCAGGTCAAATATTAAAATGCAAGTTTGCAACTTAAATGGTATGCGATCTGCCCAGATGTGAGATTTGCACAAATTTCGACACACTTAGTTTGAAATAAACACATCAAGGTTGTTAAATGTGAGATAGAAGTCCACTTTTATTTTAAGGTGGCTTTTCCTTTGCCAAATTTAACATATGAAAACAGGCATCAAATATAAACTAATTATTTGATTGTTCAATTTGATAATATTCTTTTCTTTTTCTTCTCAAACGCATTTCGGAGACTGGTTCACATTTTTATTTCACAGAGGGAAACAATGGAACACTTAATTGCCACTTACTTGGGGACAGCAGATAAAAACAGCAAAGAGACCAGAAAACATCTTAAGGATTGGAACAATTTCTCATGCGTTTTTATATATAGCTTAGACACCCATTTGGTAATACCACAGAAATAATCACAAGGCTAGATTTACTTTACAGCGTTGCACCAGTTTTTTAAGTATTTTTTATTTGCTGGTCTAGATAAGGACAGAGTATAATATTCACAACTACTTATTATTTGGTTCATGAAAAGAAATAGCAGGGATGTTTTTCTTTTGAGTGTAAAGCAGCAACCAGGAGCCCCCAAAATGAATCCATGTAAAAAAAAAAATGGGACGTTTTAAAATTTTGGACTGATGGTGTGTGTGACAGTACTGTCTGGTAAAATTTACACTCTACATAAAAAATCATTTGTTCTCCACACTTTCTTATACTAAAAAAATTGTCCAATTATATAGTTTTATTTTTTATCTTAAGATTAATTCTTGTAATTTTAACAGAATTCCCAAAATGCTATACACACTGTCCAAATACTCTTACTTTGGTATCTCCTCTTTTTTTATAAATGAATCCCTCCTAATATTAATATGCACATTCTCATAATATGTTTCAAACTGCAGTGAACAACATGACACTAAACAAAAACATTGCTGTAACAAATCTAAAAGGTGCTAGCAATAAACACTCGTCAAAAAGTGGATCATAGCTTATCCTAACCTAGCATCAAAACAAGAAGTATTTTCAAAATGAATAAAAGGATGACAGACAAGTCTAAAAAACTGGTAGAATCTAAGTGAAGTTTGGTAGTACACAGTTTTTCAGACGACATGGCAGCAGCTTGCTGCAGCTGAGGTGCACAAAAGGCCATCTCTGGAACCTCCAGTCCTTTGGATATTAACTGAGATGGTCTTCTCATACAGAGGTAGTTGCAGCATGTTGTTTTTCATCGCACTCGGGTTGCTGTGAGCATTCCTGCTGTCAGATCCGACCTGCCGGCCCAGGGGGCTGTGCAGAACAGTTTTGCAGTGATGGTACTTTGTGGCGTGGGTGAGAGAAAGGCTAGTGATGGTAGTGGGGAGAGTGACCGTGTCCAGGTTCCCAGGGGAGTTAATACACATTTTCCAAGGGGATTTCTCCTGAATGTTTACACTGCAAGGTTCTAGGAAGAACCTTGTCCCTTCGCTACCTCGCTGACCTCCCGGCCCACCGCAGTGGTGCTGCAGATGGGAGCAGAAGCACAAGCTCATCAGCCTCAGACTCTCAACTATCTCACTGTCATGGTTGGCCATGCGGGAGGAGTTGGACAAAGACCTCAGGGGGTGCTTAGTACTGCTACCGTTACAACTGGATGCGCTGTTATGTCCTTTATTAACCCCTCGTTTTCTTTCAAACCCACCGCCGCCCCCACCACCATCTCCAGCTCCATTACTACCTGCACCAGAAGGACTGCCTTTGTCTGTGCCAGACGAGTTGTCTCCTTCTGGGGGAGGTTTCCCTTGCCCCGAGCTGTTGCCCCCCCCGTTCCCACCGTCGCTGCCGGGTGGCCCCTCGCTGCTGTCCCTCCTTTTCCACCCCTGCCCAAAGCCGGAATCTTTGTCCAGACGCCTTCGGTGGCTCTCGGAGTCGTCGTCACTTGTCTCAGAGCTGGAACATGATGATCCTCTGCCCTGGCTCTTGCGTCGGTTATAGCGCTTTTGAGCGGTTCGGGGGGATGAAGATGAGGTGGCCCCGGGGTTCACGCTACTGGCATTCCCGGCTACACTCATCTTGAGTCGGCTGAGTTTGGGTGGAAGAGCTTCGTTCAAGTCAAAGTCGTCGTCCGATTCCCCCTCCTCAAAGATCTGGTTGAGCACAGGGGCGCTCTTCCTGGAGGTAAGTCGGTTGGTGATGGAGGGAGGCTTACGTCTAAGTATTACTTGGGGCGGTAGAGGAGATGGATCCTGCTCTTCTTCCTCTTCTTCATCCTCATCCAATCTGACAATGGAACAAATGAGTGTGATGCACGGAACTTTTTTTTTTTCAGAGTAAGAACAGTATCATAAAGCGACACCAGACAATTGTGATTCCAGAGAGGCTGCATCATATTTTGTTTATCGACGATGCAACTTACTTTCTTCATTTTTACAGTATAATTTGACATTTTTGTCTTAGAGAAAAGTGAAAAATATAACAACTTAAAGAAGTTAAATATGTATTTTCCCCAGATCTCTAATTCAGTCTAAATGGTTTAGAAAGAAAAACATTTTAAGAGAGAAAGGTATCTTGTCTGTTCATAGGAAAAACTACAATTACAGTCTTAAATGTAACCACAGTTAGCAGAGTAGTACAATGGCGATATATTGAATCAGACCTGAATAGGCTTATTTTCTGCTTGTCTGCTGAGGTGGAGGGAGTGGGAGCACTGATGGTTTCAGAAACGGAGGCAGGGGCAGGCCCCAAGATGGCCGCACAGTCCCCCTGCATCGAGAAATAAATTGCTGCATTTTGAGACTTTACAATGTAATACAGAGTGACCAAACAGTCTGTCTTACACTCTAGAGTAAAGTGTAAAGCTGCTGGTCAGGTTTTTAATTTCACTGTCTTCACATAATGTCAAACATTACTGAAATCTGTTGAATATAATCAAAACAAGCATACCTGTGATGGGGGTTCCACTGGGTCATTCACTAAGAATTCTTCCCTTTGACTCAGGTCCAGTCGGCCTTTGGCGCGATGTCCGTTAAGGAGGTTCTCTGAACTACGAGCAGGAGACTGGGGGCCTCCAGTTTGAGAGATGGACGACGCTGACAAACCATCCTCTATATCCTGGTGAATTTCTGCCCTAGTTGGCCACGACTGTCTGTAGACATTATGTAAAATTATATAGAATGATGCAGTTGTTAACTGCACAGTTGTGCACAGTACCACAGATACCTGATTATTTTAGCTGTAAGATAATGTTTTGTGTGTCAAACACAACATTGTAGATTAATTTGTGGCATGCATTCAATGGTGACAGTTTCGAAAATGCATTCATTCAGGTTTTGACTTGTCAGACATTTTTCATTTACGTAACTGATTTTCCATTCATAAAGTAGTTTTTCTGTTTAAACTGTATATCTTTCTTTGTATGAATTTATAATTGCATGGAGCTCAATTAAGGAATATTTCCTCTTGTCTTAATTCAACAAATAGTAATAGTTTGTTTTGGTTTCCAAACAATACTGGAATTACTTTGGGCAACACAGTATTTCATGTTTAGCTTGAGTGGGGTACCATCTCTCATCCTAAATACCTAGTCCTGTCATAAATATCTTTGGTTGCATCAATATTGCAAAAGCAGTCTGTTGTTCTTCACCACTGTCCTTTGTAAAATAACCATTCCTACCACTATTGTTGATCATCTTTTTCCTGAAATGGCGTACCATCTTTAGACTAGACTCCCGTGTGCCTTCCATCACAAAAACTAGAAATGGTGCCTCACTGAGTTAAAAAGACTGGAGTAGTAAACTGATCATCTCTGTTTGTGAATTGATTGCAACCAGAAGTTACCTAAGTAAAACAGTAAAACGATGTTGGCTTTAAACAACTTTGGGGGGGATCAGCTTGATATTGTTAAGAATCATAAATATGTTAAACTAAGTGACAAGAAATATGTATACTGGAAAAAAATCAAATATAACAACATGGCTGAGATACTGATCGGCTAAAACAAAAACTGGCTTTGCTGACTAAGTGTTTAATACTGTCGGCACATACACTTCTCATTTTAACATATGCATTTCTTTGAAAAAAGAGTTTGGGGTTATTATGGTTTCCTCTCATCCAAATTCTACAATATTCTGTTAATATACAGACATTGAGCTTTATTGGGCCCTGAATCCTACAGTTCTGTAGATACAGGATGAATAAAAAAATCAATGGGTACACAGTGGGAATATTCTCTCTACAATTTTCACTGATAAGTTTTATTACAATTGCTTTAAAAATAAAAAAGAATTATTGGGTTGAGACTTTGAGTCAATGATATTGATTAATTATATGGTTGAAAAAAAAAAAACTTAAAAAACTAAAGCATTTACCGTAATCCCATTTTTCTCAGTTCCCTAGTTTCTGTCACACCTGACAAACATATTTTAGTCCACTGGGTGGCGGTCATGCACTTAAAGTTAGTTTGCCAGCCATGAAGAAAATGCACATAATACATTATTTATATACACATTATACATCATCACAAAAGGTCTGGTGAACAGCAATGGATGGCGAGATCTAAGGCATCAGATTTTTGTCAAATGATTGGAGTAAACTATTATTTATTACCATTGTTGCACTCCAGAGTAAAAGACAGATAAAGATATGCAAAAGAGGAGCATCTCAGCACAACTGTACACGGGCCCATTCCATGCACCCTCTCTACTAACTACCACCTTGAATACAAACTTTGCTGCTTAAGTCAAGCTGACTTAGCAGTTTGAGGTAGAGACAAAGGCCATACCATTGAGTGGTCCATTTTCAACATGATTTTACATTTTCAAAATGTATTATTAATTGATTCCATAGAAAAAAACCATAGATCTTCCATAGAAGAAGAATATGTGTACGCATAGGCTTCAAATGTCAATTTAAGAAAGGCCTCAAATTCACACCACAAAAAAAGTACTAGAGGAAGTTCTTAGCCCCTTCTTCATATGCACATAAACAAGATCTTAATAAAATTGGCTGATGACACCACTATAGAACAACTGATTAAAGACTAATACAAATCAGCCTACCAGGAGGAATTCCAGCATGTATGACAATGATGTGAGAACAACAATCTGTACACAGCCACTGTGGAATCAAGCAGTCTGAACAATCCATTACAGTTAATAGTGAGGAAAAGAGAGAGGGGAGTTTTAAGTTCCTATGAGTAAATATCTTGGCTAACTTCACCTGGTCGACAAACATTTCTTAACAGGTGGGGACTACACAAACAAAGAAACTTTACTTCCTCACAAAGCATTGGCAGGTCCACATCACCCAACATCGAGCTTTTACTGCAACATCAATAATCTCCAGACCTGCTGCCGCATATTGTGGTTCAACTGCTGCACAGCTGAGGACAGGACGAACCTTCAAAGGGTGGTGAGGGCAGCAAAGCAGGTGATTGAGAGACACATGTTCCCACTCCCGTAAAAAACAGAATGAATTAATGCTGAACTGATTATTTTTTCCTCATCCTTTCTCATATACCTGCTCTTTGTTACCAGATATTGCAAGTAATTGGACATTACAAGCAGACTGATTTTGTTCTAAACCAATTCCATTTTGTTCTAAACGAATCAAGGACATTGTTGTTTCAGTTTAAAACTGGCAACAATAGGGTAATAACTAGGTCTAAATAACAATTGAATAACAATTGAATAATGAACTTGGGAAAAGGCATATAAAGTACTAGCGTAGTAACTTAAAACAGAGGAAAATAAAAAAAAACAATTAATGCTATAGAAAAAACAACAAAAGGCATAACGTAAGATCCCAGAGAAATTACTGAAGCCTTTAAAAAGTACTATTCCGATTTTTATACATCACAAGCTCAGGGGGATTTATATGAGGTTGAGTCCTTTTTATCCTCAATTGAATTGCAGAGAACAGCAAGACCTTGGACAAACTCTTTGTTGGGGCTGAATTATTGGATATGATCAAATTAAGATATCCTATCAAACATCCATGAGGTTAACAATCCACTGAAGCCTGAAATCTGTTTATTATAACTTCAAGAATTCCAATCGAGAGACAAATCATGCTAAGAAACTCTCAGAGGTCCTTTTGGCAAGCCTTCCAATTAAAATATGGCTTTTTGAAATCAATAACTGTGTGACCCTAGAGAAAAGACACTTGAGGACACTTGAACAATGGCAATATCATCTGTCTCACATTGTATTTCTGATTCCAATTTCATTTTATTTAATCCTTAACCTGCCCTTCCTGACCCTTTCTTTGTTTTTTTCTTTTAGCGTCATGTCACTGTAATTGTATTCCATTTCAGGTGTGTCTTAATATTCAAGTCATACTGTCCTTGTTCCTCAGTTGATTTAGTCTAGTCAGTTAATAATTTTAACACTGTTCTTGAAAAAATACAAAATTAACCATGATATTAAAACCATGTAAAAAAGAGGCAACAATAATGGGCTTTACCGAAAATGTGTCTTGACATTGCTGGGGCTGGAGGAGCGAGTTTGTACCTCCATCTGCTTCTCCCTCAGGATCCTCTCTGCTAATAAGTAGTATGTGGCTGTGATGTGGTTGTATTTATTGGTTTCTAAAGCACTGAAAAAACAGGTAAAAATGAGAAAATTTCAATAAAATAAGACTAATTTAAGAAAGAACATTGTAAAGAATTGAAGATGTTCTACAGAGTGGAACTACTGAGATAAAAAAAACATGAGGTTAGTCTTTGCAACATGCAATGTTTTGATGTTAAAGGTGGTGACGACCTATGAAAACTTACATAAAAAAGTACTCCAATTTACAGCTAAGCATTCATATTGTCAAAGTGAAACTATTTCATTTCTTGTACAAATTTGTCACGAGATGTTTTTAAAAAAATGTAAATTGTTTACATTTGAAAGATGAGGGGCTCTAACCATAAATACTGGGTAACAGAAACAAAAAGGCTTATCCTTGGTGAAATCCCCTTGACCAAACAACTTTGTAATGTAAACAGCATATTTTCACTAAGTATCTTATGACTGATTTGATCTCACTCATTTAAATGCAATAGCGTTTTATATCTTTTGAGAGGAACTATTTGTCCATTTAGTGCTCAGCACTAAACATGTTTTATGTCATATAAGAATACAAAGTAAAACTTACTCCACTATATTCTCTCTGTCAGCTATGTCACCCAGCACCATGCGCTGGATGATGCTGTTATGCTCGTCTTCTGACAGATTCCTGTGAGAGACCAAAGGAGTGTTGTACTTGGTAGCTGGCGATGGATCAACCCCTTGTAGCCATTTGTGTTTTTCAATCTCTTCTAGGGAGGCTCGGCACTTGGGGTCCCTCTGAAGCATGCGGTCTATCAGACTGAAGAAAAGGTTGCACAAAAAAGACGCACATATTAAATTAAATATTAAAATATGTTTTTTCCCACTACAGGTTGAACTTGTCAAAGGGAGTGGTTACATTTAACCATTTGTTTCAGGTAGGTAATAGGTTGTTCTGATACCAAGTTTATATGGAACCTTGACTATCAACACTTAACAGGTTCATTAGAGTAACACTTACTTCGATTGTAGATCATCAAGCGCAAGTAGTATTTATTCTCATACTAATGGGAATAAAACCATTGACCAAAATGTTTGATGACTTGCATTACACCCATAGTAGTTGTGACTTTTGGTGCATCAGTATCTCTAAAACAGTAACATATTTGGATGTATTTCATATATATATATATATATATATATATATATATATAGCTTAAAAACACCAAGTTTTTAAGTGGGACATTAAAAAAATACCTATAGGGCCTTGTTTTAAGGAAGTAACTAAAAGATGTGTCATAAAATATAAGGCTGTAACTAAAAAGAAAGAAAATAGGAAGGAATAATGAAAAAAGATAAACAATGTTTGGCCACTCACTTCTTGCAATCGCTGGAGACACGGGCCGGCACAGTGTATTTACAGTCCATAATCATAGTGAGGGTTTCACTGTCATTAGCTTCCTGGAATGGTGGCTGCCCAGACACCAACATGAACAGTATCACACCGAGACTCCAGATGTCTGAGGTAGGAAAACAATATTAAAATATTACATCTTGTAAATCCTTATAAATTCCATGTAAATAAAAACATACATTTTATAACTCTAACATCATTTATAAGAGTACATACCTACTGCTGGGGCATCATACTCATCACCCAACAGTATTTCGGGTGCAGAATATGCCAGAGATCCACAACTGGTAGTCAGCTTCTTCCCTGGCTGAAATTTATTACTAAATCCAAAGTCAGTGAGCTTAACTAGTCCTTGTTTTTCAAAGAACACCACATTCTCTGGCTTGAGATCCCTGTGAACTACATGCAGGCGATGGCAGTAGGATATGGCATGAACAATCTGAGCGAAGTATTTCTTTGCCAAGTCTTCATTCAAACCTTCATCGTGTTTCATGATGTAATCAAACATGTCCCCTCCATCACCAAGCTCCAAGATGAGGTAAAGTTTTGTTTGAGTGTCTATCACTTCGTACAAGCGTACAATATTAGGATGCTGCACCAACTTCATGCAGCGGACTTCCTGGAAAAGGTGGCCTGTTGCAGCTGTGTCCAGTTTTGTTTTGTCAATCACCTTCACAGCTACTTTCTCCCCAGTGAAAACATGGCGTGCCAGCTTGACCACAGCAAAGTGGCCACGGCCCAGCGTCTTATCGAGGTCATACAACCCAGCAATCTTGCCATCATAACCCCGCTTAAAGCCGGCCATAGTTTGAAAAGGCGATGGGGTGAGATAAGCCCCTGCTTGTGACAGGGGCAAGTTGGTGGAGTCTCCTTGGTCCACTATACTTCAATTCATTGAGGGATGAAAAAGAAAACCATGGCTCCAATCTCCTAAAATTGTAGGACACGTAAAATTAGTAAAATCTCAATTAATTTTGCATGGGTGGTAACAGGAAAAGCTGATCTTGCGATTCTACAACATTTGAGCGAAAAAGACACTTACTTACTTGTCTGACATAAATCCAGACCAATGTATACAATTACACACAGACAGACTCACTCACTCACTCAAAAATACATACATAACTCCTGCCTTAAAGTAAATAAATACGTATGTACGTACTATAGAGTGTACAGTACAAACGTTGAAGCTATGTCGTCTTTATGTCTTTATATGTCGTCTTGAACTGTTATGAGTTTTTCCTCAAGTTTTTTAAAATGTAATTCGAAAGAAATATTAATTGCACGGCTTAGCTGTATAATGGGCTCAGAACAAACCTGTAAGAATCAAGTGGCATTATCATAACATGAAGATAGGCTAGCTCGATTGATTTCATGATGTTAGCTTACTGTCGCTAGCGGTTATCGTTACTTCCTGAAACATCAACCAGAAACAATTGAAGTAATGTCCACACGGCTACAATATGTTTACGTTCTAAGACAGAAATGGTCACGTAGGTTTTACTATACATCTTGAAATATCAGACAGCAACGCCTTGTTAGCATTTAGCATGCTAAAGTTACAACGAGTCACGGCAAATCACCTCTCCAGTGTATCTTCAGTAAACAAAAACCTACCGGCTAGGTTTCGTCAAGGTTACTTGAGTTGTTTGGAGTAGGCTCCCGAAGCTTGTCGAGAACTAGCAGCGATGACGGCTCACAAAAAAATGCTCAAACCCAGGGTTCCGTAAAACTGGTTGGTAAAAGCATCGTTGCTTGCGGTTCGCCCATTCAGAAAGGGTGATCTTCCCATTCGGGGCGGTGGGGCTGCGATGCAACATTCAAGTGCTAAAGAAAAATTCATTGAGATGTTCATCCTTTATTATTTCTCTTGGATAATAAAAGGACACCAAGATGTACGAAATTTGATTCACTTTCTAAGATATATTGACTTGTTTGCTCCTTTCATAAACTATTAAAGAACATTGCACTGTGGGGAGGCATCTTACATTTTCCATGTAGAGTGTGTTGAAAATAATACATATTCTTAAGAAAATGTCGGGAATCCAACTGTCAACAACGTCAAACAAATCTCTATGGATCGAAAAGGTTGCAGCTTCTTTGCGCAATCATAAATGTAAACATGTACTGTCACATTTTTTATTTACTTAAAAGTATAACAGAATAATTAGGCTAGTATAGAATCATTTTATTTACAAAACTGTTTGTGAAATACAAAGTTTGTGATACAAGTTGCTCACTAGACATTAACCTTTATAGTTACAGTTTTTGATACCTGCGTTTAATAGATATTTTATAAAGAGATCAAAGGAAAAGTGGACCAGTTAGGCTGATGAAATTCCCAGATGACCTTTTATAATGAGGGAGGCATTCGTCCCACTGCAACTTTCTCCAAAAGCTGCACATTCATTAGACCATACATTATAAAAACTTGTTTAATGCTAAGTTAGGCATCCTTCTAATCTCCTTGACGCCAGTGCAGACTCACATGTGAGTGCTGATCCACTGGTGAAGAGAAAAAGGTCTACGTAACCTTATATGATTTGCATTGGTTTATTCTTAAATAAGGGACATTAACTTTAATAATTGACTATGTGTATTTGATTTGAAATTCCTCATTAACAGATAAAAGAACACACAGTCAGATGTGGGAGGTGTCTTCAATTTTCCCTGTTATGTGTTGAAGATAATACATAGTTTCTTACAAGAAAGTCAGGGATGCAACTGTCACTTGTATTGACAAATCTCAGTTACCACACTAATCCCTTTCATAAACGATTCTACTGAAATCTGTATCTCAAAATATAGCTAATTTCCTTATATAGCAGAACTTAGTATTGATGAGTAATAAATTGCAGCTACAATTGAAAACCATGACACACCCTCTTTGTTTTAGAAATGTAGAAATTTTGTATACTAAATCCTATCAATGATCGTGATCAATTTCATTAAGGACAGCACACCCCTAGTGGACTGCATGTGTACATCCATGTTACCGGTGTGCCAGAAATTAGATCAAAGAATGCAAGAGTGCAATTACATGTACTATTATTATTAGAATAGATTGGAAAAGAAAGGCTTTATTGATTCAAATTGTGACAGCAGCAACAGATACAACAAGACAGACAAAAAAGGTAACACTGTCACCTTTCCTGTGCAATAAAAGCAAGAGGATAACAATAATAACTAAAAACAGTGATAATACAGCCTGTGTTATTAGTGCAACATCTGTGCCAGGACCTGTGTGTTTGCCTGATTTCTTCATTTATGCCCTGTTAACAGCCTGATGGCTGTGGGAATGATGGAGTGCCTAAACCTCTTCGTTCTTCACCTGGGAAGAGTCAGCCTCTGGCATAAAGTGCTCCCCCTCAGCCAAATCTCCTCATAGAGGGGGTGGGAGGGGTTTTGTAAGATGCAGTTAATCTTGTCCCTTATCCTCCTCTCTGCCTCCAAACTGCCCAGTTTGTGACCCACATCACTACTGGCCTTTTCCACTAGCTTGTTCATCATTATCATATTCCTCATATTCCTCTCTCCCTCTTTGATGCTTCCACCCCAGCACACCACAGCAAAGACTACATGCTGGGACATGGTACCATGGCTTGGTAAAAGGTGGCCAACAGTTTGCTTCATACATTTAAGGACCTGAGCCTCCGTAGGAAATACATAGGCCTCTGCCCCTTCTTGTATACAACATCCATGTTGTCCTTCCAGTCCAACTTATTAATGTGGACCCCCAGGAACTTATAGGAGTCCATTATCTCATACTTCTTCCCTATGAATGGTAATTGGGATTGAGGGCCTACTGCTCCTCCTGAAGTTCATCACCTGCTCTTTGGTTTTAGTGATGTTGAGCTTGGGCTGGTTCTCCTCCGACCAACGGACAAAGCTCTCCTCCTCACCTCTGTAGTCCTCCTCATCGCCCTCGCTGATACAGCTAACAATAGAGGAGTCGTCATACATTTTCTGGAGGTCTTCCACAGCTGGGGGACCTTCCTCAGTTCCAGAGAGAGGAGGATCTCGAAGTGGAACTCCTCAGCCAGCAGACCTGCACATGCACTGAGCAGTCTGGGGTGGATGTGGTCTGGGCCCATTGCCTTCTTGGATAGCTCATATCTCACCTGGCTCTATGTAAAAAGGGGTGTGGGGGAGTGGGTGTGTGGGGGTGGGGTCATCAAGATGTTTTCGTGGGAGGGGATTATGTCAGCAACTCCCCTGTCTCCTGTAGCAGTTACATTGGGGCCTGGTAAAGGAACAGGAAGGGGATGGGAGGGAGCATTAGCTGCCGAGGTTGATTTGTAAAAGGGGGGTTGTGGTTTGGACTGTTCGGGGAGTCCTGTCTCACCAAGCCCCTTGTGGTGTGGGCTGAGTAAAAACGGTTTAATTTCTGGCTGAGCTCATTGGCAAAATCGTGGCTCCCCTCTCCAGCTGGACCGGATGAATTTAGCCCTATTATCTCCTTCATCCCCTTCCACACCTCTTTGGCATACCGCTAAACTCTAACATTAGGTACATCATACATCCATATTTTCTTTCTGAGCTGACATTCTTTCTTCAGTGTGTCTTTATACATATATAAAAGGAGAAATGTAAAAATAAGTAATACATTTAATGAAAAAAAGACAAGCTGAGGTAAATCTATGAACCATGAACCAAATTTCCCCCATTTCTTCTGCAAATTCCACAAAGAGATCAATCTATGAAACATCAAAATGTGTCCAAGATATTTTGGGGAAAATGGCGTCACTGATAAATATGTTTGATATCGGGCGTTCCAGTGGAGAATTTATCCTCCATTTGGGTTCTGGCTCTTTCTGAGAAATGCAGCTTGCCATTTAGCTGTGGCATGCTCTGAGACTGTGTTTGTTGTGATACTAATAAAACCAAAATCAAATTACTTAAAAAAATATTGTTTTAACAGTTGAAAATTATTTCTATTTTACCCTTTAATTCACATGTACTGTATCTACTTGTAACCAAATTTTATCATGTAATCTAAAACCAATTAGCAAAACTATTCAAATTGATGAATCTTCCAATCTACTCTGGAGTGACATGATTGAGGATGAGATGCCAGATTATATCAGTACTTTAGAAAATTATTCATTTGACCGCTTTGATGAACCTTTCAACCGGCGAAAATCTGAAACACCGTGCTGTGAACATGACCTGTGGGAAAACCAATCTCAGGTTTCTGCTTATTCTGACCGTTCTGGTGAACTTTTCGACATGCAACAATGTGATCCACTCAGCTCTTTTTTTTTCTTTTTTTTTACCCCTTGTCATGTTTAGCATTATAGCAACAGAATTGTAATCTGAGTGCCGTGCTCTGCCCGACAGTTTTGCTTTGCCAAGGGAGGCCTGTCAGGGTGAGAAGCATCCCTTGATCATCCAATACTGCTTTATTATTTATTTAAGATTTTTTTTTGTTACAGACGCAATATGGTTAATGCCAAACCTGACCTAGGGACAGGAAAAGAGAGAAAGAAGAGATCCCTAAAACAGGAAAAGAGGAAATAAAAAAAAGAAAGACAACAAAACCATCCATCCACCTGCTGTATCTGTAGAAAGATGTCCTGTAGTCACCGTGGGCAAACCCGAGGGAGAACCCGCTGAAGCACCTGCAAACAAACAGTACGTGGAAACACACAAAAACTAACAAAAACAAACAGCAAAAAATACTGCGGCCAAACACGGGGGAGAACCTGTAGGAGCACCTACAAGCAGACACAAGGAAGAGACACACACAAACATGCAGCCAAAACCGAAGGCAGCCACAACACTGATAGTAACGACAAACATGATATAGTCCAACGCCAGCAGCAGTTCAGGCAGGCCCGGGGACAGTGGACCCAGAACCAGACCCAATCAAAACCCCAAAACACTCCAATTGGACACAACCGAAACAAAAAAACAAAACACGCACCCTTCCAACTGCCACACGCACACACCTCTCACACTTCCACACAGATCCGCTCAGCTCTTAACCCCACCAGTGGAAAAACCAATTCCAGGTTTCTGTCAATTCTGACGAGGTTCTTGTCTGAAGAAGAAGCCTTCACAGATGACCAAAAAGCCTTGGTGCCTCCTCAAAAAGGAAATTATCTTTTTGAAAAGTAAACCACAAGAGTCCACTGATAGTGTGATACCAGAATCAGAAAGTGACCTAGGGGAAATAGAAGAATCCCAGGTCTCCACCAAATCTATCCCTCCTCAGAAACACTCCAACAGCAGATGAGGAACCCAGGGTCCCAACCAACACCATGCACAGGGACAAAACTATTAGACACCAATAGCTCTGCCCCATCATACCTATGAGCACATCAACTATCTGAAGCATCGACTTGATATCCTGACATCCAAGCTGCACAAAAATAACTATTTTCTGACAGGAAAAAGATAGGAGCCTTATAGCAGAGGACTATTGCTACAAGTACCAGCCGACATCTGTGTCGATGGAACTGAGGGAGCTGAAGGAGCTTAAAGACACACTGAAGAACGAGTGTCAGCTCAGAAAAAAATGTGAGGAAGAGCTCAGCAGGTCCAAAGCAAGCATTTAAGAACTGTGTCAGTCCTCTAGATTGTTTGAAGAAGAGATAGAGAAATTGAAGATAGAACTGATGGAAAAGACTGTCCCCAATGCTGAGCTCTCCTTTAAAGTCACTGGAGGAGGTCATCAAGAATTTAGAAAAGAAGGAGGCATTGCTGATGGAAGCTCTATTTGACACAATTGTGAACAAACCTACAGACAGCAAAAGACAGCAAGGAATCTAGAAAGAGGGAAAAGACTCAATAACCGAAAGAAGAGGGG
>JABUIW010000019.1:17264461-17275146 GCA_013363375.1 Menidia beryllina
ACAAATCCGTCAGAATTCAGGGTAACTGGATGAACAGAAACCAGAAGAACCACAGAAAGAAGCAAAACAACCCATGGCACCAGAAATAGTCAGTGAAGTGGAAGTTAAGCCATCACCAACATAACAGCAGAGCCAGAACATACTCAACTTCACAGAGTACTTGGTCCTCAATGCTCATTGAATTATCAGACGATCAAGAACCATCAGAACCAGAGGAGAGAAGAGTTGAGCCGGTTTCACTATGGAGATGCTTCAAGAAATTCATGATGCTTAAACACCGACGTGTCTATCCCTCTATCTGTCCCTGTCTATCCCTCTATCTATACCAGAACCGACATCTGGAGAACTGGAACTCTGAACACATCTGAACTAAAAGAGGTCACTCAACAACCAAAATTTCAAAGACCTCCAGTAATCTAAAGAGGAGGACACCTTCTGCATCTTTCACATGTGACTTCTACACTTACCTAAAGTGCTTTGGTCTTTCTCACTAAGATCATCATTGCTTTATTAACTTTTATTAACTTATTAACTTTTTCCCTCGCAAATGTTAAGGATATTAATTTCTGTGTAAATTGACTCAAAGATTTTAAATAATTTAATAAATTCCAAGAAAAAACAAACACGAGTGGACGTTTTTAAATGATTAATTATTTAGACTTCTCATTGTTGGAGATGTGATTTGAGAAATCAGGACCATACATGTGGTCTTAGTGATTCAAAAGCCAGGCTACATTGTATTATTGTGCCTCATATGGATTATCAAGTCTAAATAGCTTGTTTGAAAACCCTCATCATAAAAAATGTGCGCAAAACGCTATCACCACTGAATGAATTTAATGACAGGCTGAGTATTATCGCGAGATTAGGACGCGAGATTTCCAGGTGGAAATTGTACACTGCATTCAGAAGCAGACAAGCTGTAGAGTCACCCTTCTTTCTCTTCGTTTCCGACAAGCTTGTAAATGATAGCAATAGCGTTCATTCGTGTTTCTGACTATTTCGGGACGGAGCACGATTGTTATTTTTCAATGTATTCCATTTTTTGTTTATCCTACCCTCCTGCTAAGGATCGACTCTGCAACCTAGCGGTACGCTGATGCTGTCTCAATGAGCTAACCGCTCAGCTTCCTTTTAAAGACAAAAGCAACGTTGTCACTTGGACTTAAGGTACGACTAATTGTGCAAATAAATTTGCTATCTTTTTGCTTTGTACATAATAGTGTAACCGAAAGTGTCGAATTAATTTAGCTTAATTGTAAATGGGCTTTGTCGTTGCGGCTGTACCATTGTGTAGCTACCTAGAAAAGAATATGTTGGCTGTTCGCGTTTAATCATATACATAAATAAAAGATTGAGAACCACAGTTGAAAACGGCTACTATTTACGTAACGTAATGATGTAATTAGCCTGTTCAAAGTTATCAATCAATTGATTTTATCTAGATGAATGGTTAGGAACATATTTTCAATACAATATAGTTTAAAAGTAATGTACAGAGATTGTTAACAACTGACCTATAATTAGCAAGGATATTATAGGAATATAGCTATGTTTTTTCTCTAGGTAAGACTCATCAATAACAAAAAATTAAGAATTTTACATTTGTTAACCATATTTGTTATGGGTGTTTTACCTACAAGGTCTTAGAAAATTTAAATTAGTTGATCACTTAACAGCTGTTCAATGCAGATATTTTTGGTCTATTTTTTATTACACTAGGTGTTTAAGTTAGCTGCAGTGTCTGTTTTACCTGTGTTGAGTCAGTTAGGCTGATCTGGTCACACCTTGATTAAATTCTGACTTTTAATTTCTGCTCCTGCAGTATGATTTTTTTTTTTACTGCATCTTTCTGAATGGAATTATTTTAAATTCTGACCTTATACTTGAGAATGAATTCATATTAATTCTTCGCTAATATAGTCATACCTCTGATTTGTGTAGGAGTTTACCTTGAGTTATACTCTATGAATACTGTTTTTTAAAAAGGCAAATGGAATAATTTAATCTAATATTTTCCCTAGTCTATTTGACCACTTAAACTGTTTTACACTTCAAGTCACAATAACACACTCATACGATATGTAATAGCAAATGCAATGCAATTGGCCACGCTTCTTTTCTGTCACATTCATTCATACTCTGGAAATTTGGTTATATTGTCCTGCCCAAAGACATGTGGCATGTAAAAAGAAAAGAACATGCTGAAAGTGAGATATTTGACTGATTTATTTATTAAAATATTAGCTCATCCAAACTTCGATGGCAAAAACATCTCTCAAAAGATTTAAAATTGGGAAAATAACTAAAAAGAAGAACATTTTACAACTAATCACGTTAATTCCTAAAACATTAGTGACATGATTGGTTATTAAAACAGCATGTCAGTCAGGCAGGTCCACTAAAAAGTAAAGATGGCACAAGTTCCATAAGCTACTTTACATTTTATAAATTGTACGGCTGTCAATCGAAAAAAAATTTTTTTTTAGCTGATTAATTACATACTTATAAAATAATCTAAATTAATGGCATATCATTGTTGCTGTGAAAGTATTTTAAATATTTCAATTCAAATGATTCAATTAATAATCAGCATTAGACACATTAAAGTAAAAAAAACTCTTTTATTCACAGAAGTTGAACGTGTCGTTGTGGCATATGTGGCACACAGTAACGTGCACCGCAGAGCTGGAAACACCAAACAAGTTTCACCTCCAAGGAGCTCAGTCACATATCTGCAGTGGATGATAAGAGATGCACACACTGCATTAGCCTATATCAGTCATAGTAGTAGCCTAGCCTACTTAGAAAATTTGCAAAATAAAATACTGTAAATTTCTTTACAATAAAAAAAACAAAAGAGATATTTTGTGTGTGTGCGTGTGTGTAAGCTTTTACCTGCATGGTTCAAGGATGGTTTTCAGCCTCTGAAGTTTGTCCCACTCAGATGTAGGGTTGTCACAATACTAAAATTTTCAACTCGATACCGATACTCAGGAAAATACTCGATACTCGATACCCTTTTCGATACCACAAGGATAAAAACAAAGACCCCAAATTTTAACTGAATTTTGACAGATTAGTGTCTTTAATTTCAAACTGAGCTGTTACTGATGTTATTGTGACTGCTGGTGGCCCGCATTAATAACCCTAATCCTAACCCTAACCCTGACCCTACAGCCTTCATAATTGTGAAAAATAAATATTTTTTGGTTAAACTTGTTTGGACTTATTCTACAAACCTATTTAACATTACACTATTTTAACATAATATTATGGATAGAGTTTAATTCAGTGTTCGAAAGATTAATTTCACTATTTTTAAACTAATGTCTATATTGCCATGAAGCATTACCATTTTCTTGCCTGGGATCTTCCTATTGGTGACTTGGATGTGGGCGGAGTTAGATATGTACTTGATTAATGGTAGCACGTTACTATTAGCCATTAGCCGAAGCTAGCAGTTCTAGGCTAACGTCTTGTTAATGACCATAAACAACGTAAAAAAATACATAAATAAATCTGAGAGAAGGGGGGCAGCGACGGCAGGTCAGCGTTGCGCGAGAACGGGGGCGGTGGTATCGATACCTTTGAAAATGAGTATCGTATCCGGATACAACATTTTAGTATCAATGCTTTTTTGAGTATCGATACTTTTGACAACCCTACTCAGATGTAGTAAGTATAGCTTACTTGTGCTTCTGTCTGCTCAGTGTAGCCTTGATAGCCTCCTGGTTCTCCAGGAGATGAGAGATCATGGCGAGTGATGAGTTCCATCTTGTGGTAACATCCTGAATCAGACTTTCGGTCTCTTGCCCAAGTTGAGTTTGCTGCTGGTGGAGCTCCTCTGTATTGGCAGGGCTATGTTTGAAATGTCCCACTATCTTACGACACTTTGCCAATGTGTCACAAAACCCAGTGTCTCTGGGGCAAACAGAGATGCTTTTATGTAACATATGAGCAACACAAGGCATGTGCTCATATGCCGCAGCGATCATGTTTCGGGCGCTGTCCGTGCCAACCGTGGTGATCTTTGGTTGAACTCCCCATGCTTCTGCCACGGACAAAAACTGCTGGGCGCAAGCATCGGCGTAATGCCCGCTCTCCGCTTTTAACATTGCTAATGCAAATGACTGGAGTTTCCATTCACAGTCAATGATGTGTGCCGTAACACCAAGGTAATTGTGGTTGCTAACTGAAGTCCAGTGATCCCCTGTCAGCGCGATATGTTCCGCTCCCACTAGTAGATCTCCTTTTGGGGGTTTTTCAGTGTCGTACAGCTGCTGGATTTTTGACATAATGGTGGTTCGTGATGGCGGGTTATATGTCATGTCTGAAGAGGCTATTTGCAAAACCTCTGCTAACCCCTTGTCTTCTATAAATGAAACTGATCTGCAAGACATTGCGATCCATTTAGCAAGGGAACTGCTCAGTCGGTCACATGCAGATTTGCTTAGTTTACGTTTCAGTGTTTGCTCCAGTGTGGTTTGATGATGAGGTTGACTGCTAGAGCTTGTATCACAGGACGTGCTGGGTCGTGGTCCTTCCTCCGGGTTAACTCCTGGATGCTTTGCACTGATGTGGTACTTAAGAGTTTACGCACTCCGGTGGTAAGCAAATTCCTTTCTGTTGACATAGAAGATGACTTTACTTTTATCAACAGGCCGTTTTATTATAACTAAATGATGAAATCAATGACCCAGGCAGCGCGTTCTCGTCTCCCTCTTTCATTTTAGAGTCTAATCAAAGATTCAACCATCTTTGGTCTTATGGTGACCGACGAGAACAGTTCCAGGTCAAAGGTCAATACGACATTGATAAGCTTTATTTTTTTAAATCCATTATTTTTTCTAAAATTAATTAATCGAAATTAACGCGTTATTTTGACAGCCCTAATAAATTGTAATATAATTTGAAGAAGCTGCATTTGTGAAAAAGCAGTGTGTATGCTGATGACCTCAATTGATGCACTCAAAGCAGCTGAAAAAGCTGAAGTTTTATTGAAAATCACTGAAATCCAGATGCTAAAGTCTTTTTTCTGAGTTATTGTAAAAGACTAAAAGTGTGATTTTACTCTTAACTGAACAAAAACTTAAATTGCAGCTCAAAATGGTACAAGCACAAATGGAGAGCAATCTTGAAGAAACATAAAAATTACAGAAACACACCTTGGATCTGGAATGGGACTGGTACAAGCAGATATGATGGATTTATACTGGATCAGACCATCATTACAGCCTCCTGTTTCAAAGACAACCTAAAAGATTTGACTTTGTGCTCATCAGTTTGTCTGTTTAAGTGGGTCTTTGTCAGTTACAGTGGGTTGCTGTCTTTTTCCACAAATTGTGGCCTTTATATTTGGGTTAATGAAACTTAAGAGATGTATCCATCTCTGTGTCAGAACAGGGAAGCAATATAACTAGCTGATTTTCCTTAAATATATGTAAAATCGTTGTATAATCTGTATATGTGAAGATATATGGTATCTGAGTTGATATGAAACAAGAATATTTTGGATTTATAAATATTATTTGTACTTCTTTAGTGTCGCTTAGAACTTCTGTCTGTCTTTCTGTTCACTTCAGAGCTTCAACTTGTCTGAATTTGCAACTGGAAAAAACTGTAATATTTGTATTCTGCTTGTAGTCTATATATTTACTATCTATATATATGTATACGTATATAACAACCCCTATCAGTTAAAGAGCCACTCTGACCCCTTTTCAACACAAACAAAACAGCAGGGAGCTGCACATTGTTTTTTACCTCTAGAATGAAGATAATGTATATGTTCTTTAGTTTTATGCTCAGTAGAAATTACCTACATTTACATTAGTTTAGATGACAAAAATGAAAAGAATAAAGAAGTGTTTAGCTCCAACTTTGATGTGCGCCCGATTTAGCTCTGGGAGAGTAAGCTTGTTTAAATGCTACAATATTAATTCTTGTTATTAATCCTTGATCTAATATTGATTGGAAGATAGTAGTAATTTCAAGTACTTCAAAGGATTGTGAATACTTAACATTTAAAGAAAATAAATGTCCTAAAATGAAAATGTATGAAGGAGAAATTATTATTAAAGCGGGAAATGATTAAGTGCTGCATGCACTGGTTACAATAAATGTTGAAATTAATTTAATTGTCCAATGAAAGGTTTGCACATTTGCAAATTTAAATCTATTTTTACTCTTGAGTCATCAAAAAGTGACTCCAAATGCATAAAACAGAAATGGCAAAATACAGAAACTCAAAGACTAACCCTTTCCTCTCGAGTCTCAGACTAGCAATTTGATTGTTTAAATACATTTGCAGGTTTATACTTTCACTTGAGGTTAATGTCTTCAGAGTAAATGTTTCTGTGGGCTGAATGTTTATGGCTGCATGTGGTTCTTGGCTCTGTGGGCCACCATGTCTGTAAGAGATGTGGGATAAGAGATGTGGGATAGTTGGTTATTATTTTATTTCTGCATGCCCCAAGGTCAGCCCCATTTGGCAACTTTTATTGCCCTGCAATGAAGAAAGTTTCATCAGCCAGTTTAGCAAATACTGTTATACATTACTTACAGAATATGGATAAACATGTTATTAATTATCTTGAGTTCGGCTTGTCAGTAGCAGGAGATTGCAGTCATTAAACACCAGTACTCTTAAAAGCCATGTTACTTTTACCTTCTTCTCCCTCAACATTTGAGACCCAAACCTTCATGGACAAGTCTTTTATTTTTTTGGGCCAACAACTTCCACATCATTTTCCATACTGATATTAAGACACAACTCCTTTGATCCCTCTTTATTAGCCTCAACTAGGTCTGTTTTTTTTTTCTTTCTTTTAATGTTCTTACAAAACATCTCACTCTGGCACTTTTAAATGAAACACTATGTAAATAGTTGATTATTTCATTTGATTCTTTTATCATTTGGAGAAAATCTAGGATATTTTTCTTCAACTTTGTATGTAATAAAGATACATGGAACACAAAAGAAGAACATGTACAAATGAATCAATGTAGTAATTTTTTACTGTTGATATTTTATTAATTAGTATTTAATTCTATAATATATTCCTGCGTTTAATTCAGAAGATAGGTTAACAGGTTAGTGTGGTGGTATGGCACCATGGTGTCAAAATTTTTGCACATCATCCTCATGTGTGCGTGGGTTCTTACCAAGTACTGTTTTCCTCCAGCAGTCAAAAAGTATTTGTGTTGGTGACTAAATACTCCAGTGTGTGGACCCTGCTCAGTGTCATCTGGGATAGACTTATTTATCTTTTGCCATGTACCTATGTAGCCTTTACATTAGCAAACTTTTTTTTTAATGATAACAACTACTGCCCTCTGCACCAATTCTTTCAAATGTTCTTAATGTGGAGTCACTCAGATCGGGGAAATCAAACAAAAGTCCCCCTGGCCCATATTAACATTTTAAAAGAAATGCAATAAATGTTGACAAATAACTTTTCACTGTTTTGTCTATTATTGTAAATGATTTTACACAGTTTCCAAATGTATGTGGATATGTTAATTATGGAAACAATAATTGAGTTGTGGTTGTTAGGATAGTTGTGGAAATGGTGTGGTCCATCATTGTGGATATTTCTGTGAGATGCTAGCACAGGAACAAGGGTGAACCTGAACTATGGGAGCAGTAGTTGTAGATGTGGTTAAGGCTTAAGAAAAAAAAAAAAAAGAGCTTTTCCTTTAGATGAAAAATGAAAAAAACCTGAAACGTCAGTTCAACTCCTAGAAATATGTGTCACTGTGGTAGGAGGTGGAAGGTTTGGCCACAACCTAATTTGTTTACAAAGGTAGACAGTGACTAATTCCCAAATGTAAGAGCAGAAACCTCTTGAATACATTTCGTTCCACTTCATGATTATGTCCCACCTGTTGATTCTTCACAAAAAATAAAAAATTTATAGTTATATTTTATATCTTTATGTTTGAAGCCTAAAATGTGCCAAAAGTTTGAAAAGTTCAAGGGGCCGAATACTTGCGCAAAGCACTGACGTCACTGTTTGATATTCTTTCCATAGATATTAATGTAGAATTTAAAGGGAAAATAATACTTTGTTTCTATCAGTTAAGCAGCTTGAACTGATAATTGATGTTGTTTGACAATTTAATTGGCCTTATAATAATTTGCTTTAACCTTTCCTCCCTCTTGCTTACTTTCTTTTTCTACCCTTTTCAGGTTGTTGCTTTGCAGCAACTGCATCATCACGGGGAGGGTCCTCACCTCAACGGAAGCCACGATGCGGATTTCAGTGGCCGGTTGCAGAATGAGTCTGGGTGCAGTCCTCAATGGGCTGCTGGTCTCCATAATCGCTGCTCTGCTTTGGAAACACTCTAAACTGAGTGAGCATGCCACAATGCTGGAGGAGGAGCTGCATATGACGCAACAGTCCCAGGAGATCTCCCAGGCCCAGATCGACTACCATCTGGTCTTGCAGGCTCTTCAGGAACATGGCACACGCATGGTCTGCACTGGCAAGATGCATACAGATCGCATTTGCCGTTTTGACAACCTCTGTTACAGCTCAGAGGCAGAGGACTTTGTGTTCTTCCACTCCAATTCGTCTGTCATGCTGCCTAATCTCGGGTCCAGACGTTTCCAGCCTGCTTTGTTAGATCTGTCTTCAGTTGAAGATCACAATACACAATACTTTAACTTTTTAGAGCTTCCTGCTGCTGCTTTGAAGTTTATGCCAAAGCCTGTGTTTGTACCAGATGTAACGTTAATCTTTAACAGATTTAACCCTGATAACCTAATGCATGTATTTCACGATGACCTACTCCCAGCTTTCTACACCATGAAACAATATTTAGACTTGGATGATGAGGCTCGTCTTGTGTTCATGGAAGGCTGGGGGGAAGGTCCCCACTTTGATCTCTACCAATTTCTCAGCAACAAGCAGCCATTACTTAAAGATCAGTTAAAGAACTTTGGAAAATTAATGTGTTTTACTAAATCTTATATTGGCTTGTCCAAAATGACTACCTGGTATCAGTATGGGTTTGTTCAACCACAAGGTCCCAAAGCCAACATTTTGGTTTCAGGGAATGAAATCAGACAGTTTGCTAAGGCTTTCATGGAGAAAATGAACATCACAAGGGTGGAGAAGGCAGACAAAAATGGTGGAAATCTTGAATATGACAAGGAGAGTGAGAGAGGGGATGAATACATTGTTTTGTTCAGTCGTTCAACAACAAGGTTAATACTAAATGAAGCAGAGCTAATCATGGCACTGGCTCAAGAGTTCCAGATGAGAGTGGTTACTGTGTCCCTGGAGGAACAGTCTTTTCCCAGTCTTATCCAGGTGATCAGTGGTGCTTCCATGTTAATAAGCATGCATGGAGCACAGCTTGTCAGCTCATTGTTTCTCCCTAGAGGTGCTGTTGTTGTAGAGCTATTCCCCTTTGCTGTCAACCCAGAGCAGTACACCCCTTATAAAACCTTAACATCCCTTCCAGGTATGGACCTTCACTATATCTCCTGGAGGAACACTAAGGAAGAAAATACCGTCATTCACCCAGACAGACCCTGGGAACAAGGGGGTATAGTTCACTTGGAGAAAGAGGAACAGGAGCGGATCCTGGCTAGTAAGGATGTACCCAGGCATCTCTGCTGCCGTAACCCAGAGTGGCTCTTCCGGATCTATCAGGATACTTTAGTCGACATCCAATCCTTTCTAGAGGTACTCAAGGAAGGCATAAGCAGCAAATCCAACTTGAAGAAGGGAAAGGCTGCCAGCACAGTCCATCCTGGTAGGGTCAGGGAAGCTCAGTGTCAGACTTACATACAAAATTCTAATGAGGCTAAACTCACTGTCTCTTGGCAAATTCCATGGAATCTCAAATACTTAAAGGTTAGAGAAGTGAAATATGAGGTGTGGATTCAGGAACAGGGTGAGAACACCTATATGCCTTATATCCTTCCCCAGCAAAACTATACTTTCTCAGAAAACATAAAGCCCTTCACTACTTACCTAGTGTGGGTGAGGTGTATATTTAATAAGAACCTCTTGGGCCCTTTTGCTGATGTTCTTATGTGCAAGACCTAGTGCATTCAAATGAATATGCAGATATTTCTGTGCAGTAATCAAGTTAAAATGTACGACTACTTGTACAACCGTTTGGCCAACAGCAATTAGTCAGTTTCATTGAGCCTTTTTCTGTAGTTTCAGATTAGACTGTTAAACTCATATTGTATTGTCTCCATACCCAACAACGATGACTGGATTACTTGCAAGACAAAGAAAGAAATCCAAGGCGCAATGGAGAGTGTTTGTACTAAAAAATTAGGGAAAATGCTGTACCAGTGTTCACTGATGGAATTTAAAAAAAGATTTATTTGTATGAAATAAAGTGTATTTTATTTTTAGGATCAGTCTGAAGACTGGTTCTTTTCAAAGTGATTAACCATTTTGTAGAGACAAAGAGAGATTTTACAACAAGAACATATTTTTATGTTCCTAAGCCTGTCCAAAGCTTGTTGTTTCCTCCTCCAATTGTTGGAAGAAGACAATTAAAAAAAATTAATTTAAAAAAGGTGTCATGTAAATAAATGGACTGTACTTAAATATTGCTTTTCAAGTCTAGCTAACTACAGGTAAAAGCCAGTAAATTAGAATATTCTGAAAAACTTGATTTATTTCAGTAATTGCATTCAAAAGGTGTAACTT
>JABUIW010000019.1:17275546-17292910 GCA_013363375.1 Menidia beryllina
GACACAGGCAAGGAAAAACTTCCTTCAACAGTTGTATTGTGTTATATTTGTACCTAATTGTTAAGCAAGTGGGAGAGTGCACACATGTCCTTTGCAAGCCAATGAACAGGATTTTTAAAATATACCTAGAATAAGTTGAGGAATAAAAAATAAATACATAAAATACATTTTTTTCTGTCCCTTTTAGTTAAGACAATATCAGTTTCTCTAAATTTTATTAATATACTCACAACTCACACTCTTATTTAATGTCTGCTGCTGTGGATTCTTAGAACCATTACACAGCAAATTCTCTCTTTTTTTAAACAACTTAACTGGGACAGAGACATTTATATTATATTAGATATATCAGTAAGATGTTGTAACATACCAGTACAGAAAAATACAAAAACAAACAAAGCTACAGAGTGATAACGGTTAGATCTTTTGCATGTTTTTCACTTTCAATAATACATAAGTCTTTTTCAGCTTTGCAATTGGAAACTCTGACGAAAGCTTTCAATCTTTATTATAAATGTGATATATTTGGTTTTCAAGAAACAGGTAAATAAAAAAAGAATTTGTGTTTTTTAAATTATATTCACCAATTCTAAAAAATATATAATTTCACAACAACTGGTAATTATCTAATACAAGGTTATTTTTTATAAGCATTAAAACACTGCCAACATATGTTGTCGTTTGAGAAAAGTCGGTAAAAGTGGACCACAATGTCAGGAGAACTGTTTGAAAAAGAACAGTCGATTTAAATGTCTGATTTGAGTCTCATGATAAAATTTCAGGAAACGTAGAACCTGAGAAGGAGCATGAAGGAGAATTCCTCTACTATGTTTGTTAATCTAAATTATAACAGCATTTCTCGGGTAAAAAGGGCACAAACCTTTTTGTTTTTTTGCTCTGGTGAAAGTGATCACAGGAGGTTGAAGATGGTACACATTTGACCTTTCTTAAAACAGTATAGTGATATCAGAAGAAATGGTACAAAAAACCACAGCGATAGAAATGTAAAACCACAGAAATGTTCCAGATGATATACCGGTCCAGGGACAAAAGATGCTTGTAAACAAAATTACCTGACAATGAAAGGCTGACTTTTTTCTCTGTGTTGAAACTGCAGACATGAAAAAAATCCAACCTGCGATTTTGGAAAGAATATGGATTCCTTATTGAGGTTGTTAATTTAAAAAACTTTATTTATCCAGTTTATCTTTAAAGTATTATTGAAAGTGGAGAAAGTGCAAAAGATCAAACCACAATTTTTCAAAGGTATTCACAATAGTACATACATTTTTTATATGATGTGCCTTTTTCCCAGAAAAAGTTAAAAGGTTCCTGATCAACTTTCTCATATATCTTAGCATCTAAGGCTAAGGCAATCAATGCAACAATGAATTTGCTTAAGTTAAATTAGTATGTGACCTTTAGTGACAGACCCCTTCCAAAGTAATGTTGGACTGTATTTGTGATTTGCTGCTACAGATCAATCTTTATTGGCCAGATTTCACATTTTTTATCGTAACATAGAGCCCTGCTGCTTTGCATAAAAAAAAATAGATTTTAGTCCAATTAGATTGATAAATAAATAAAAAAAAGTGTCATTCGGCAGAAATGAATTTTTACGTAACAAACCGTAAGCTGAAGAACAAGAGGTTTTGGAGAGATAGAGCATCCCTGAGTCGTACCTCTACACATTTTAATTCTAGATGTCGTACCCTTATGAGTTTAATGAAGCTCTTACTGTTTTTACACAGGATTTTTATAATTGAGGTCCTCAAAACCAAACTTATCCAAAGTTTGAAAAATAAGACTATGTTCTACAGTGTCAAGTACTTAAAAAAATACAATTAATCAATTTTCTTTAATGAATTCAGGATAGCCAAATCATCTAAGACCGGTCTAAAGTTATTAGCTATTTTAGTCTATTTTTCATGAAGATTTTTTGTAGCCTATTCATCAATAAGTGAGTGCAAAGTGCTTTGGGCAACTTGGCAAGAATATAGACTGGAAGTTATTAAGCAAATGGGCCACCTGTTGTAAATAAATAGATGGAAATTAAAGAAATTCAACCATATCGTGGGAAAGGCTACCTCCTAATTTTTGTGAAGTCTCAACATACTGGCTCAACTTGGAAAGGTATTACATTTGTGCCTATCACTGCTGCTCACACCATAGCAAATACTGTAATTCCCCATATATTATACACATGCTACAATAATATGCACACCCAAATTTACCTCTTTTTCCCCATGTCCATATTCAAAGAACAGAAACAAAGTTCCACTATGCAACTCATAGTGCAACAACAACAAATGCTGTAGTGGCCAAAACATGTTCACTGCATTTCATACTTATAGTTTATTCATGTAATTTATGGTATTTATTATACTTAATAGCCAAACTACATGTAAAAAAGACTGATATAGAATAGCCAGTGGTAATACATTAGGTAAGAAAATAACAATGAAGAAGCGTTAACATG
Source organism: Menidia beryllina (assembly GCA_013363375.1). NCBI lineage: Eukaryota > Metazoa > Chordata > Actinopteri > Atheriniformes > Atherinopsidae > Menidia > Menidia beryllina. Next base: position 17,278,026 of record JABUIW010000019.1, read on the forward strand.
CAGTTGATAACAGTATCCCTCCTCTTTCAGCCCACATTCCACACGGCATGACAGTTTTAAATGGAGTGTCACACATTAATCATCTCCTAAACTCTAAGCAACTGCACAGGTATCCCCAGGTATCAATAAATTGCTTCAGTTTGGTTTAATACGGGGAAGACTGCAAACATGACAACTGGCCATAAAACCATAATTAATACCCTTCATCGGATGGGTAAGCCATAAAATTCATAGCTAAGGAGGCTGGCTGTTCACAGTGCTGTATTCAAGCATATCCATGGAAAACCTAATGTAAGGGCAAAATGTGTCAGGAAAAGATACACCAGCAAAAGAAATGACTGACGGCTTTAGCATATTATCGAATAGCGAATATTCCAGAATCTGGCAGAGATGCAGTAAGAGGAATGAGACGGGAGTCACAGCTTAAAAAACTACCACATTCCAACGTATCCAGGAGAGCAGCTACAACTGTCGGGTTCCTCCTGTCAAGCCACTTCTAAACGTGAACCTACGTTGTCATGACCGAGTAACTGACTCTGGTGCGGGCACAGATTACTATCCAGACTTGAGTGAAGACAAAAGTTTTCAGTTTCACTCTGAGCGAGAGATGATCGGTGTGGAGACGGGTAAGCGATGGGAGGAATCCGGAAGATGGAGGGTGGACGGGCAGGCAAATAATCCAGGGAGGGAACCAAAAACTGCAAAGAGGACTTTGAGGTAACGCTCAGGGTGAAGGAAGACAAAAAGGTTTATTTTTCACTTGGACAAAGATATTCCAGGGAGCTGTGGAGTCAAATGGTAAGTTACCAACTGCATGGGAATTAACCAGCCTCGGGGAACACGTCCCTCTAAATACTGCTTCCTGATTGCTGTCATTAGTTACAGCTGGATCTGCCCTGCCCGAACACACCCTGGGAAGGAGAAAGGTAAGGAGGCACTCAGCGTTAATGCAGGCCACCCAGTGGCCCCAACATATGTAGAAAGCATCTCAACTGAGCCAAGGTGGAGCACCATCACCTCACAGCAAGAGGGTTCTGGGTTCAAGTCCTGGGGGACCCAGGACCTTTCTGTGTGGAGTATGCATTTTCTCCCTGTGTCTGAGAGGATTCTCCCCGAGTTCTCCAGCTTCCTCCCACCGTCCAAAAACCTGCATGTTAGGTTGATTGGGAGTAAGTGTGAGTGTACGTGGTTGTTTGTCCTTGTATGTCTCTGTGTGGCCCTGTGATGGAGTGGCAGGGTGTACCCTGCCTCTCGCCCATTGATGACTGTGATAGGCTCCAGTTGTACACAGTACAATGAGATTTGGAGATCAGCTCCGTAAAAGTCCACACATAAATAACACATACATACATATACAATTCATTAATGCAAGTCTGGATGTAGGTTGAGTATGGTGACAGCTTTGGGTAAGAAGCTATCCCTGAGTCTGTTTGTTCTGGTCTGTATTGACCTGAAGCGCCTGCCTGAGGGCAACAGGTTGAAGAGATGGAAGCCGGGGTGGGTGGTGTCCCTCAGGATGTTTCTTGCCCTGCTGAGACAACGGGAGTTGTAGATGGCAGTCAAAGAGGGCAGAGGGCAGGCGATAATTTTTTGTGCGGTGTTTGTCACCCTCTGCAGTCGCTTCCTGTCAGCCTCCGTGCAGCTGGAGTGCCACACTGTCACAGCGTAGGTCAATAGGCTCTCGATGGTGGAGCGGTAGGTCACCAGCAGCTGAGTTTTTAGTTGTTTCTTCCTGAGCACCCTCAGGAAGTGTAGCTGCTGCTGGGCCTTCTTGACCAGAGCTGTGTTGTTGACCGACCAGGAGAGGTCTGCAGAGATGTGGATGCCGAGGAATTTGAAGGACTCCACTCGCTATACACATCCACCGTTGATGTACAGGGGGGCAGGGGCGGCTTTCTTCCGTCTGAAGTCCAGGATGAGTTCCTTAGTCTTGTTGATGTTTAGTGCCAGGTTGTTTGATGCGCACCGCTCGCCAAGTTTCAGGACCTCATCTCTGTAGGCCGTCTCGTTTCCCCCTGTAATCAGCCCAACCACCGTTGTGTCATCAGCGAACTTGATGATGATGTTCTCTGGGTGGGCGGGACTGCAGTCGAACGTGTAGAGGGAGTAGAGTAGTGGGCTCAGCACACAGCTCTGTGGAGACCCAGTGCTGAGAGTGTGGGAAGGAGAGAGGTGAGGACCCAGTTTCACTTGCTGGGGTCAGTTGACCAAAAAGTTCTTTATCCAAGAGCAGGTGGGTGGTGGGACACCACGGTCCTTGGCCTCATCAAGAAAAACGATGAGACGGCTCACAGGGACATGGTATCACAGCTGGCAGCGTGGTGTGCACGCAACAACCTGGAGCTCAACGTCAACAAGAAGGTGGAGATGGTCATGGACTTCTGCAGGCATCCCCCCTCCACCCCCCACTTCTCATCAACAGCTCTGCAATTCAGATTGTGAAATCTGAATTGCAGAGCTGTTTCCTGGGGACTTCCAGCGCCAGCCATCTCAAGTTGGAGACATACTCCAAGTGGGAGACACACTCGACAAAGGTCATTAAGTGGGCGCATCTTAAAGTTGCTTGAAATATCCAGTCAGTCATGATTTGGGGTACAATGTCCTGTGCAGGTGTTAGTAAAAGCTCTGCTATCGTAAATAAAGGTCTCAGCCACGGTCTGCTAGAATTTTTTAGAGGACTTCATGATTCCTTCTGCTGAGGATGTGTATAGAAATGAAGATTCCATCTTCCAGCAAGACCTGGCCTCTGCCCATACTGCCCATACTGCCCAAAGCACCACAGCCTGGTTTGTTGGCCATGCCATTACAGTGCTTGACTAGCCAGCCAATTCGCTGGACATAAAGCCTATTGAGACCCCATATGGTATTCTCAATAGAGGCCCCAGACTTAACAAAAAAGGAGTGCCGACAGAAAGCATCTAGGAAATCTAGGCTTCCATAACTCCCAGGCAATGCCACAAGTTTGACTGGATCAATGCCACGTGCCATCGAGCCAGTGATTAAGACATAGGGATTCCAAACCAAGTACAGAAGATTGACATATTGTTCTTGAAAGCACCATATTTTGATTGATTGGATGTGATCCAGGGTGTCTCAGTGATGTGGTGGTAAGCACCATCACCTCACAGCAAGAGGGTTCTGGGTTCAAGTCCTGGGGGACCCAGGACCTTTCTGTGTGGAGTATGCATTTTCTCCCTGTGTCTGAGTGGATTCTCCGCAGCGTCCTCACCTCTTCCATCACTGTGTGTTACCATGCATCCTCTGCCCACACCAAAAGCAGACTGGAGCGCATTTTGGCTTCAGTGACCTGCCTCACAGGCCTCCAACGGGAGCCTGTGTGTGTTCAGCAAATATAAGATCTCAGCAGAGTGCTCGCAGGATAATGGGGGACCCATCACACCCAGTTCCCTACCCATTCACACCCTTCCCATCAGGTCGAAGGTACAGATCCATCAGGACCAGAACATTTTTTTTCCCCCAGGCTTCCACCCTCTTAAATAAGGACATCACCACCCTCCAACCATTTTTACAGTCACTTAAAGATACCGTTACCTAAAGACACCCGAACTTATCATGTGTACCTTTTCTTTTCCATTTTTTCAAATTCGATATTTAAACTGTCCTGTTGTGCTGGGATACCAGGTCAAATCCCTGTGTACTCTGTACGTTTGGCCATTAAAGAGATTATTTTTTATTTCTGATTCTGATTCTGAGAGGTAGAGGTACAGCTGGGCGGAGACCTGGCAGTGGAAGCTGCTGCAGAGGTGGAGGTACAGCTGGTTGGAGGAGGAAGCCTGTCTACATCAACTTATAGATCTTACATAGACTGACAGGTCCTCAGTCTGCCCCCAATCATGGTGGTCGTTACCTTCACATTGTTCTCCAGCTATCTCTATACCTTTTTCTTGTATTCAACCATCCCCATTCAAGCATGCCCTCTTTTTCTGGCTCAGGAGGTCTTTGGTGCCACTGGTGATCCATGTCGTATTAATAATATAGCACCTTACAGGCCTTACTGGAACCAATCTCCATTTCTTCCAAATCAGGCAGGAAGACATAGTTATGTGTTTAAGATTTCTTGTGACAGCAATGAATGCTGGGTGTTTAGGATACTGAGTCTGTATCCTAGCTTCATGAGTAATATGTCATTGTGGGTGCTTCCCTGCTGTGTATGGGAACTCTTTGGGCACATGGAATGTACAGAAACCAACTGACAACAGTTAAATGTCTGAACAGAATACTCTTTTTTGGGAACTCTTTGGGCACATGGAATGTACAGAAACCAACTGACAACAGTTAAATGTCTGAACAGAATATTCTTTTACTTATGTTTTTCTGAAGTACATAAAAAACTACAAAAATGACCAAAATTCAACGAGTAAGAGTTAATAAAAACAAAAACAACAACTTTAAGTAAAAATTAAGTTTTAAAAAGCGTGTCTTAAGAAGAGTTAAAAATGCCAAGAGAATGAACATGATAATTAGACAGCCATGTTAAACAGCTATATGTGTTGTTAACAACAAATATAACCCTTTCTTTTACATTCCACTAATTACCATACTGTATAATAGCGTAGTAAGTACAAATGAAGTTTTGGTGTTTTACTATGTAATGAAAACTAAATTGAGTGGGTAGTTACAATCAAATTACTTTCAACAGTCCCAGTAATGTGGACTGTGTAGTAAATCCTCCATAATCTTCCTGGGGTTCGTCTTTGAGGGTGGAAAGGTAAAGATGGATCCGGAAAAAGTTTGAGCAGCGTTGGACTGTCCAGTTCTGGACTCCAGAAAACAACTCCAATGCTTCCTGGGGTAGCCAACTTCTGCTGGAGGTTTATCCAGCTCTTAAGCATCAGCGCCTTTCCTATCACCGCTCTCTCCAAACTTATACTGGAGGTTTATCAGGCACTTTAGCATCATCTCCTGTTCTCTAAATTAGGGTGTACCTGAACTCCTATTGACAGTCACCCACAACCTTATTCCCAGTTCATCCTGGACGATGATGCCTCAGACATTGGTGCTGGGTTAGTTTTCTCTCAAAGATCACCAGAAGACAATGAGCTCCATCTTAGTGCCTTTATTTCCCAATGCTTTATTTCCCCTTGGAGGAATTATGATATTTGAGGTATATAGCCCCTTGCTATTAAACTGTCACAAGAAGAATGGCAAACATTGGTAGAGATAACTTATTGTCTGGACAGACCATAAAAACCTGTCTCATCTTAAAAAAACGAAAAGACTCAACCCCAGACGGACGAGTTGGACCCTGTTCTTCTAACATTTCAACCTCGACAGCCCCTAACACCAGTTACTTAGAGTAATCCCAGGAATGCCGTTTTAGGCCGCCCTGCCAGTGGATGCACGTAACTACGATGACAAGCACACATACTGCCAGCTGCAGACAGATAGAGCAACTAACTCAGACCCTCAACTACTAAGCCTGCAGGTTGACTGCATCGAGAGGAGGTGAGAGTTTACAAATTCTACTGAATATAAACAACATGTACAATTCTTTGCAAATACCTTGTGGCAGGTTTAAAGGAACCTTTTTCTGGCATGTAGTCCCATCTAACCTTCTGCCTGGCTTGTGACTGAGCTAATCGGACTATTACATATGTGCAAAGAGTATCCAGAAGAGACTTTGGCTTGCAGCCCAATAACAGATGAGTTGGGGGCACTCCTGTAGAGGTATGAGAGATGGTTTGGTATTGGATCAAAAATGAGAACGTATGGTTTCCAATTAGGGTCCTGACATTTTCCTTAGGACATCTCTCAGAGTCTCCACTGCTTGCTCTGCTAAACATTTTGAGGCAGAATGGTATGGAGCAGTGCACATATGATGAATGTAGTTTCTCTGCATAAACTCCTGAAAAACCTTCCTTGTGAAAGTCGGGCCGTTGTCCACCACCCATGTGAAGCAAAGACAGTCCTCAGAGTCTTTCTTTTGACTGGGGTAGTTGTGTTTGCCATGTTGTGGGCATCCAGCCATTTTGAATGCAAGTCAACCAGAACCAAACACATGTGACCCATAAAAGGGCCTGCAAATTCTAGGGGGAGTTGGGACCAAAAACAGTATGGCCACTCCCAGGGGTGGAGTGGAGCTGGAACTGGCATGTTTTGATTACTCTGACACTGTGGACATGCTTTCACTTTTTATTCTATAGCACTGTCCATCCCTGGCTGCCACATGAACGACCTCCCCGGTCTCTTTATGTGTAACACCCCAGGAGCACTTGCCCTCGAAGTGGAATAATCACCTGAGACCCCCAGCGGAGCACTCCATCATGAACACTGAGCTCTATCTGTCATCTCGTGTAGCATTTGAATCTTTCTTGGTCCACTACAGCCACACATTACCCATCTTCTGGTTTCTATCTGTCCACAGGGACAGCACGTTGGTGTGGTGGTTAGCACAATTGCCTAACAGCAAGAGGGTTCTGGGTTTAAGTCCAGATCCAGGACCTTTTGTGTGGAGTTTGCATGTTCTTCATGAATCTGCATGGGTTCTCTCCAGGTTCTCCAGCTTCCTCCCACCGTTCAAAAGCCTGCATGTTAGGTTGATTGGACAAGAAAATGAATTAAAGAATTGACACTATAAATCAATATTATTCCAAATAGACAATATAAAATCCATTTAATTTATTTGTTTCTCAAGGGTTCCTGTCATACCCTTTTTCTGTGGTAGTGCTACGTCCTTTCCCCTCCCATGGACACCTGCCTGTGTTCACAATAGACATATATTGATTGAGCAGGTTGGTCCGTTGGAGTGATACGTCAGCGCGTCCGCCATCGTAGATGTGGCAGAGTTGCCCATAAATTAATAATGAAGCGTGCTCAGTATGCTCAGAGTGCTCCTATTTAGGAAGCAACACTCCCTCTAAGCTGCGCGATGTGCAGTCACGCACTGCTCCCAGGTTCTCCTCGCACAGCAAATCTATGCAGCCCACACAATATAATTAAATCTGAACTGTAAATAAATTAATGGTTAAGTATTTATCTTGTTTAACTTGAGAAGCTCTGAGAAAAATATAGCCAGGACCTCAACTTTAGAATAGCAAACAAGATATTTGAGAGTATGTTAATAAATGCCAACATTCTTCCTTTTAATCTTGATATGCATATTCCAGATTTGTAGATATCTTTCCATTACTTAATGTTGCAGATAAGGTTTTAAATGTCTCAAATTAATTGTGTTTAACAGGTTTCAGCTTGGGGAGGTTAAGAGTTCATCATCAACCTCATTAATCCTCTTCATGTCTTTGTCCTGCTGCTCATGCAGCGCTTCGGTAAGAGAGTCTACATGGGTGAGATTCAGTATAAACACACAGACTCAGCACATTAAGTCAGTAGCCTGAACAGCTAATGTAGGTTCACATTAACTTGGCATTCATGGTAACACTACCAGGATAAAAAGATTTCAGAAGTGGCAACTTCTTATAGTAAAGATTCAAATACTGTAACTTTTTCTTTGTCTGTCTTCATACTGGAATTTTCACTGATCCGATTAATCTCCAGAAAAAGACTTGAAAAACAAAAAGCGAGTGGTGATAGTTACACCTTCCATAGCATTATGGCCAAAATAAATAATTTACCATGAATTAAAGTCTCTTGGATGACAAGCTAAATGTTTTCTATAAAACTTCACATCCAGCTGCCTAAACCCTAACTTTTCAAGCTTGACCATGACCTGGATGACTGAGAATCTTCACAGATAATTAAAGCTCTACTTACAAAAGATCTACTCAAATAAATGAAACTCATCTTTTTGATCATTTGGACAGAAATATCCAGGGATAAAGGGGCTGCATTAGCCTCGTTTCAAGGAACACAATAACTGTTACATTCTGATTTGGTCAGCACTACTTGAAATCAAAAGAGAGCATGGCATGAATTTCCATTGTTATGTTAAAGATAGTCAGTTATACCTATCTATGAAACCAGGTGAATTAATCTTTTGATCAAACTTCAAGTATATCTTAAAAATATAAAGACCTGGATGACTATTCATGTTATGCTTCCAAATTCAGACAAAGTAAAAGTTGTTGTATTTGGACCCAAGCACCTAAGAAAGAAAGTTATAAGGAATTTTTTTCACATCTAGTTTCACAGTGAGGAAGTTGAAGTTATTTTCGACCCAAATCTGTCATTTGACTCGCATACACAACAGGTTTCAAAGATTGATTTTCCCCTCTTTCACCTTGCAATACATCCAACATTACGAACACTGTCTAAAAATGATGTAGAAAAACCTTTGCATGCATTTATTTCTTAAAGGATGGACTGTTGTAATTTATTGTTATTAGGCTTACCCAAAAAAATCTGATCCAAAAGGCTGCAGCAAGTTTTAGTGTCTCTTATTTTGCTCCTTTTTAAATCCAGACTACAATAAAAAATTCTTCTCCTGGCACATACAAAGTTCTTAACGACCTAGCTCCCCTCACATCTGTAAGACCTCATAATTAGATATTTTCCCAGCAGAGCACTTAGCTCTCAGACTGCAGGTCTAGTAATAGTAGACTCTAAGAGAGTTTCTAAAAGTAGAACAGGAGGCATTTCAGTAATCAGGCCCCTTACTTGTGGAAGCATCTACCCGTATATCTTCCTCTGGTGTTAGCTTTCTGCTGCCATCTGTAGTGTTAGCGGGTCATTTTGGACCCGTGTATTAAATCAGCCATAAAATACCCTAAAAACAATCTTTTATCATCCAATGTTTTCTTAACTCTTGTTTAGCTGGTTGGACTCCCTTATCCATGAAAAGATTGGTATTAATATTTTTTTGTGGCCCCCTGGGCCTTTGTTTTAACAGCATACCCCTCGTTTTCAATGTCATAAAAGTGGTCAAATGAACCTTAAGAGTAGAAGGCAACAAAATAATCAGTTGTTCTGTTACCTGAGTATAACTGAGAGATATTAAAACAAATTTTTTAAATGTTCAACAGAAAAAAGATTTTAATTTTAATATTAAACTCCAGCAAGGAGGAGAACACCAATGTAGGCATCCAGGTACGTCTCATCAATGTCTTTCCATGTGTTGCCATGGACTTTTTTTCCCTCAAGGTTTGTCATAGCAATTATGACTTTTTTTAGTGACAATGGCAAAAAAAGATCAAAGCACGTCTTGATGTCACTTACTCTTGTCACAGCAAACCTCGTGACCCCAGGGGTCATTTTGATGATGTTTGCAGCAGCTGTCCTTCCATGCACATCAGGAGGAACTGTGTTCCAACGGATGTTGCCACTTTTGGATTGGAATGATTCAGCAGGAGCAGCTTCAGCACCAGTGACCTCCTCTTCAGACTGATCAGTTGTGTCTGTTTCTTCCAATTGGTACTCCACATCATCTTCGTTCTCAGAGGCCTGCTCATCTCCATCGCTAAAATCCTGTGTGTCCTCTGCCTCATTTGCAGCAAAGATGTGATCCAAAGCTTCATTTACAGTTAATCTTCTCCTCATTGTTGCATCCTGTGAATTGGAGATGTGTACTCTGCAAGTCGCCACCTCTACACTCAAATGGCTTGACAAGCCTGGACATGTCTCCCTTTGTTTGCTCTTGCAAAAAGGCAAAGAGAAAAGCCCCTAAATGAAGCTCAAGTGGTTGGAGGAAGAGGCTGTTGGTTGACTGTGTGTTAATGATTTAATTTTGGGCATTTTTTATTGTTTTATAATAGAACATTTTAACCGGGATGAACACCACAAAAGTAATTTTTCTTCACCAGAGCACTTTATAATTTAGTAAAAAAAAAAAAAAGATTTTACTTTGTTTAAATGGAAGTCCCTGACAAAGTCAAAAAGTTTCAACTCAAAAAACAAATGTATGAAGTGCTTTTATGCATGTTAAAACTCAAAACGGGTCCGTCGGGACCCTAACACCATAGGAAGGATATGTGAGAAGCAAACATCCACTCTCCATTAGAGATTAAATATTTTCTATTTGACAGAGCTTATAGTTTGGGTTGGATCAAGTAACCCTGAAACATCCCATCCCATTAAATTGGGTTTTCCTTTTCTTCAGGTGTCCCTGAGCTGATGTTATTGTGTTTTCTGTCACTCTTTCCTGTACCATACATACAACCACTCTCCATTAATCTGGTTCTCCCATTAGAAACAAAAATGACTATAGATGGAATTAATTTGATTATAATTTGATTACAGTGAATTGGATACTGCCTGGCTTGAATCTGACTGTATCTTTGAAGTGCCCAGAAATGATTTTTGTTGTGATTTGTTCTTACTAAATTGACATAATCAACTAGCAGGAAATGTCAAAACCCTGATGTATGCAGGCATGCTGAGAGCCACTAAAGTTATGAATGATCCACTTTATTGCAGTTCTATGTGTCTTTTCATTGTAGTTTACATGCCGAATCCTTTGCTTACCCTTTGGCTGTATTCACATCACCTATCACTTTGTACACTACAGATCAGAATTGTTGGTTCTCAATGTACATTGTCCTGTATCTTCCTAGAATGAATTCAGGTATATAATCAAAAGGTACCAGTGTACATTAGATAACCTCAATGTGTCTGTAACTTATATAGACAAATTAAGATAGTTTCTTATATTTGTGAGACCAGTTTGGATATATCTAAATTTGTGAGCTACAGCTACAGAATTAGAGAATGGCTAAATATACTGAAGTGATGAACCTGTTCTGTTTAATAACAGTTTGAAATGTCATCCATTGCTTCTGATTCGAAGAAAGAGGATTCAATTAGGACAAATGAATCCACTTGTGGCAACTGGAACATCCATCCATCCATTAACGTTACCGCTTATTCCCTAATGGGGTTGCGGGGAGAACTGGAGCCTATCCCAGTGGTCAGTGGGCGAGAGGCGGGGTACACCCTGGACAGTCTGCCAGTCCATCGCAGGGCCACACGCAAGACATACAAGGACAAACAACCACTCACAATCACTCCTAAGGGCCATTTGGAATGTCCAATCAACCTAACATGCAGGGGTTTTTTTTGCACTGTGGGAGGAAGCCGGAGAACCCGGAGAGAACCCCTGCAGACACAGGGAAAACATGCAAACTCCACACAGAAAGGGGTCCTGGGTCCCCCGGGACTCAAACCCAGAACCTTCTTGCTGTGAGGCGATGGTGCTAACCATCACACCACCTTGCCGTCCGCTGTTGGAACATGTAGAGCAAAATATTTCTATTAGAAGCCAGTCTACTTCTTGAGATATAAAAAATTACAGAGCAAAATTAACAGAGCAAAATCGTCTAATGTCTGTCTAATATCTGTCTTTGGGTTAACATTGAACTTCTTATGACATTTTTTAAATCAATAGTAAAGTAACTGACTAAAGATTAAATACTGTGGCTGCTATTTTAGTTACACATTTAGATCTTGATTTGAGAATAGTGGATAACATAATGTAATGAAGAGTCAAGACCTAGGATGAGTGCTATTCCCTATTTGTGTGCAACATTCAATTAATACTGATCCTCAATTTGACAAGAATATGACCGAAAGGGTCATGAAGAATTGCTCCACGATCTCATTTTCCTGGAGCCCAGCCTTAAATGTCTATTTTGTTTGTGTTTATCTGCAGCCTACAGCACCTTCTAGCTTATCGGCCTGATCCTGTCAATGTAGATACCCTTTGTGGGTTTCCAGCCAATCAGGACTAGTGAGCACATGGCAGCAGCAGGTCAGTAACCAGTAATTAAAGATAGAGTGTAACTGTGACTATAGAAGCCTTCAAACTCACTGTTATGTTATTTTATGTTATGTTATGTTTGTCGCACTTTAATCCAAAGTGGCTTTTGTTTCAGATACAACATGACTGTTGACATCAAAGCTACGTAGAAGGAACTCACTAGTCAGATGACAGTGGTTAAAGTGTAGAAAAAGAGGGAAGGACAGAAAGAAAAAGTGCAGTAGAGGGGATAGGGAGGTACAGGGTTGGTGTTAAGGTAGGAAATGCTCTATGAAGAGCAATATCTTTTAGATTCTCTTGAAGATCGAGAGGGATGCCCTTGTTCTTATAGTGCTCGGTTACACCATTGAGAAACAACACATGAAAAGAGGATTGTCTTAAGTGTGGTGTAGGTGCTGTTAGACAACAATCATTTGATGACCTGAGTGACCGAACTCTGCCTCTGTAAGACTATTCAAGAATATGGGAGCCGTAAGCTTAGAGACTTTGAAGAATAACAACCGGGACTTGAATTTGATGCAGGGTAGCCAGTGGAGCTCAATAAACAGAGGGGTGACATGATATTTTTTAGGTTGATTGATGGGATGGGAGAACAATTAGGAGAGCGTTACAGTGGTCAAGGCAGGAGATGCCCATAGACTGGACCAGGAGCCAGTTGGTATGTTGGGTTAGGTAGAGCCTGGTCTTTCTTATGTTTAGTAATGCGAACGACATGATTGAGCCCTGGGGGACCTATGTGTCACAGATGATGCCTCAGTCAGCCATCTCATCAAGCATCAAAATAAATTGAAGTAATGCAAATTGTTATGGTCAGTTTTTGAGAGGTCCAGATAATCTGCTGTCTTTCTCACAGGTGATATTTTATAGCTGAGTTGTTAACCCTTTTTTGCGCTGGTTCTCTTCAGGTGTGTTTGTATTGCTTCAGGTGTATGTCTTCCTTCAGTATCTGAAGGACAGACTGACCAGGCAGGAGTTCCAGACTCTTTTTTTGCTTGGAGTCTCTTTGGCTTCTGGAGTGGTTTTTCTCTCTGTCATCTATCTGTGATGCACAGGTTAGTTGTATTTTTAGAAAAACAGGGTGGCTTTTTGTTTTTAAGATACATCTCATGTTGCATGGTTTACAGTTAAGTGCTTTCCACATAATGAACATACAGACACAGGGTACCAGTGTGATAAAGATAGCAATACTTTCTGTCCTGTGTATAAGCTTTGCTTCTCAAAACAGTGGAAATTTCGAAGCATCCAAGTCATTTAGAGCAAAGGAGGGAGCTGTCAGCATAACTTCAAACTCTACAGGTGAAGCAAAGAACTGGTCATTGAGAATAAAGCAGAGGGACATTTTCAAACAAACAGAAGACTACAAACTTTAGACAGTTATAAAAATTCAACCTTTGCTGTGTTGGTATGTTTTAGAAATGTTTGTATAATTGTAGTGCATCGTCTTACATAGGGAACTCTTTGCGGACACTAATCTAATTCTGATGTAATTGGAATTAATAGAATAGTACAAATATTTGTTCACCGTTAAGAAGAGGGTAACTACTTGTTCAAATATAAAAAAACTAATCATTGTGTTAGTATCATCTTTTTACTACTTTTACTTCAGAAAAAAGGTGAATATTTCTTTCTTTATATTCCATGGAGATATATAAAACTAGATATAATCATGTATTGGTATGCAAGCTAAATGCTTAACCTCCTGAGACCCTGCATGAGGACATTGTATTTTTGCATGTGTTTACCATGATAATTCTTTTTTCCAAATCAATGTATTGGGTAAAGAATTTGAATAGTATCAAATCGTTCATCTGGGTGTGGATTTTGCAATATGACTTATAATTTTTATAAGATTCCAGCAAATTGGTTCTGTTACATCTACACATTGTAAATGCAATTTGGCTTCTGATTTAGTATCAGCCATTCAAATTTTACCTCACATCTGCTATCTAAACACAATCATCCACAATACACGTATATACAGGGGTTGGACAATGAAACTGAAACACCTGGTTTTAGACCACAATAATTTATTAGTATGGTGTAGGGCCTCCTTTTGCGGCCAATACAGCGTCAATTTGTCTTGGGAATGACATATACAAGTCCTGCACAGTGGTCAGAGGGATTTTAAGCCATTCTTCTTGCAGGATAGTGGCCAGGTCATGACGTGATGCTGGTGGAGGAAAATGTTTCCTGACTCACTCCTCCAAAACACCCCAAAGAGGCTCAATAATATTTAGATCTGGTGACTGTGCAGGCCATGGGAGATGTTCAACTTCACTTTCATGTTCATCAAACCAATCTTTCACCAGTCTTGCTCTGTGTATTGGTGCATTGTCATCCTGATACACGGCACCTCCTTCAGGATACAGTGTTTGAACCATTGGATGCACATGGTCCTCCAGAATGGTTCGGTAGTCCTTGGCAGTGACGCGCCCATCTAGCACAAGTATGGGGCCAAGGGAATGCCATGACATGGCAGCCCAAACCATCCCTGATCCACCCCCATGCTTCACTCTGGGCATGCAACAGTCTGGGTGGTAGGCTTCTTTGGGGCTCCTCCACACCGTAACTCGCCTGGATGTGGGGAAAACAGTAAAGGCGGACTCATCAGAGAACAATACATGTTTCACATTGTCCACATCCCAAGATTTGCGCTCCTTGCACCATTGAAACCGACGTTTGGCATTGGCACGAGTGACCAAAGGTTTGGCTATAGCAGCCCGGCCGTGTATATTGGCCCTGTTGAGCTCCCGACGGACAGTTTTGGTGGAAACAGGAGAGTTGAGGTGCACATTTAATTCGGCCGTGATTTGGGCAGCCATGGTTTTATGTTTTTTGGATACAATCCGGGTTAGCACCCGAACATCCCTTTCAAACAGCTTCCTCTTGGGTCCACGGTTAATCCTGTTGGATGTGGTTCGTCCTTCTTGGTGGTATGCTGACATTACCCTGGATGCTGTGGCTCTTGATACATCACAAAGACTTGCTGTCTTGGTCACAAATGCGCCAGCAAGACGTGCACCAACAATTTGTCTTCTTTTGAACTATGGGTATGTCACCCATAATGTTGTGTGCATTGCAATATTTTGAGCAAAACTGTGCTCTTACCCTGCTAATTGGACCTTCACAGTCTGCTCTTATTGGTTCAATGTGCAATTAATGAAGATTGGCCACCAGGCTGGTCCAATTTAGCCATGAAACCTCCCACACTAAAATG
>JABUIW010000019.1:17296974-17311523 GCA_013363375.1 Menidia beryllina
ATTTATAATACTATAATTTCCATAAAAATACACACAAATGACAAACCATGAACATATGTAGCTTTACAACTGCAGATTTACGCCATAACTTAGTGTAACCAGATTCTTAACTAAAGATGTAACTAAATGACATTATCCAAGAAACAAAAGTAAAAGCTTTGGTAAAGATCTAAGAAGGTACTGAAGAGGAATAGTGTGGTCAAACAGGGTTCTGTCCACTTGATTGTCTTTTTGTCAAAAAGGTGGACACACCTTTGACCACACTATAAAACACAATTTTGGCAGAAGATTGCTTCATTAGCTTCTGTTGGGCTACAGTGCATTGTTTTTTATGGAGACAAATTAGTAATTGTCCTTTTTCGACCATAGTCTATATGCAGTGTGTGTTCTGATGCACATGTTGCTGTCTTAGTGTTGTTTTTTTCTCAATATCTGCAAGTTTATATTTACTTTTTAAATCAGAATTTTTTCGTCTTTTTGCCATAAAGGACATAACACAATCAAATAAAATAGATTCCCTCCTTTCTTTGCTTTTAGGATGAGCGTTTCAGTTTTGTGTTTGTAAAAACTGCCTTTTTATCATGCCAGTATAAATTGGGTGTAAATTATGTGTTCATATCAAAATTACAAAAATAGCATAGTACATTTATGCATGGATAAAATCAGAGTAGTTTCTTGAAAATTTTGCTTAATAACGTCAGACCATAAGTTCAGTTTTTCCTAAAACTGACTTTAAAAATGTGCATGCACATTCACACCTTTGTAGAATATAGCTAGAATGTAGAATAACTAGAATGTAGAATGTAGAATATAAATGGTGTCTGGTTTCTAGTGGAAGACAATTACTGCAATAAAAAGGGAAAGACACAGCCTTCATAGTCTTCACTACCAATCTTTCCATAGTTTTCTGTGGAAATGATACGGCCTGGCACAGACTGAGATTACTCTGATCAGTACAATGTCTGGACAAACTATATTCCAAGAATAGTTTTCTTTGCTTTTGATTTACACCAGCTAATAACAAAGCACACTGGCTTAAATAAGGGGAGGTTTAAACCTTCCTGGAATTTAAACTTAAGTCTTTTTGTCTTCACTCAGGTGGGCAAAGCAATGTCATCCAATGAGACTGTAGCCTACTAAATTATGAGATCTCTGGATGTTGACTAAATTCTGATAATCTTTAGAGGGGTGATTGGCTACTCAGGTGATGACATCAACAAGTTTTTGTGGATGGTGCGCCTTGCAGAGGGAGAGCGCCCAAAGGACATCAGGGTGAGCAGGGAACTTTTTCACAAAAAAACAATCAGCAATGAATAATAAAATATTGCATCAACATATCATTGTGTTTTACCTTTAGTTCCCCTCTAAAAACAGGAAAGTGACTACTTCACCACTCAAGGCGAATTCAAGTGGACAAAGCTGGTTACCCCACGCTTCTTAATAGCCTTATGTACAAAATTTCCTACTACCGCTTTGGAGAGATGCAGTCACATTTTTTTTTTTTTTTTTTTTTTTTTTTTTTTTGGTTTTAAGTCTTTATTTGTTTTTTTATTTTTTGTTTTTTTTTTATCTGATTTTTTTTTACCTTTTCCTGTTCAGCATTATGGTAGTAGAACTGAAATCTGCGTACCCTGCAATGCTGAGCAAAATTGCTTTGCCAAGGGAGGCTTTGTTAGTGAGAAGCCCCCTTTATTACCCAAAACTTCTTTATTTATTCATTTTTGTTACCAAACTTCCATATGTCCAATAATACCGAACCTGACAGAGGGATAGGGGGGAGGGAAGGGTAGTGGAAAGGAGAGAGATCCTTTAGAAAGGGAGAGAGGGGGGAGAGAAAAAAAAAATGAAAAAAAAAGAAAGAAAGGAGAGAGAAAGACAACAAGACCATATGACCAGCTGTTATGTCTGCAAAAAGGACACTGTTCCTTGTGGGCAATCTGAGTGGAGAACCTGTAGTAGCACCTGCAAAAGGGCACAGGGAAGACAAAAGAACAAACAAGCCACGAAAGCAACAACACTGGTAGCAGGACACTGTTCCTTGTGGGCAATCCAAGTGGAGAACCTGTTGGAGCTCCTGCAAAAGGGCACAGGGGAGAGAAAAAAACAAACAAGCAACGAAAGCGACAACACTGGTAGCAGGACATTAATGAGGTACATTGTTTTCAATAACTGCTTTGCAGATCATGTATTGTAAGAGACAGTCAGACAAAGTCTTTACACATCTGAGAAATAGATCACAAATGTTTCAGGATTTATAAAGTCAAAAAGCTGGAAAACAGAGACCATGCAGAGCATCAACTGTGTAGCACTGACTCCACCAGGCGGAAGTACAGCTCTAAAAAGGTATTTTCCCTTGTCTTTATCCTTCTCTATTCCACTTGGGTGTCACAGCATCTTTGTGCAGTTGTTTAGTGTAATCATATAGTAATTATGTGATATTCTAAAATTGTCAAAGTAGTTTCTTTATGAAGGTTAATAATAATTCATGAACGAGAATTTCATGCTGTCATTTGAAATTTACCCTGAGTTTACTTACCGTAATAGTACTTAACATCACTTTTTTCATACCACGTTCACATTCTTGCCAGCATTTTGGCTGCTGCTCTCATTTCAGAAACTTTAATTAAGTATGGTCATTTCTAAATTGTGTACCTGAATATTTGGAGCTCATCTCCAATAGTAATCTTCCAGTTACTTGTCGCCAGATCTATCTCAGGTCGCTAGTAGATATTTATAACAGGGTATCTTTTTGAGAATTTTTTTTTTTAAAGGATCAACAGCAGAGCCCAGGGCAATGGTTTGACTCAATATACTTTGTTGTTGCACATATTTGTTTTGTTATTTTATTTGTTTTTCAGACACAGATGTTTTTCACAGAGATGTTCTTTTTTAGTTTTAACAGTACCTTTAAAAGCTTTACTACACTGAAGAATAAAGTAAAAGACCAACCATGAATGGTCAATAAAACATCCATGATGGGCTAAAGTGCTGTTGCCTTAGAACTTCAGCCTTATAGTTTATTTACCAGAAGTTAAATTAAAAGTCAAGTAGGCATTTATTCAAATAGCATAATTCAGATATTTAAAAAAATCCATAATTCAGATGTGTAAAGATGATGTGCAACGAAAAGAGACATGCCCACTGTATAAATTTACCCAGGTATGGGCAAAGTAAAATACCAGGAAAAGCCATTTTCCACAGCGCACGGAAGCTTGATTTTACAGCTTTATTTCTGCTACCATAGCAACTCTTCAAACAAGATGCTGATGGCAAAACCCACATCATCAAAATGTGGAACACTTTAGGCCGGGGTTCAGACCAATAAACAATGACACCTATTACAATTAAGTGTTGAACATGACAGACACCCCTCTTACGGTTTATATTAACACAAAGCAAAACAAATGTTTCGTTTGTGTTTGTTGTTACTGTTGTGTTGGTTGACTGCACAATACAGTCACTATACACGTCTTTTGAAAGTTATGTTTAGGCATTATTGCAAATTCAGTGTGAATGGGGATAACAGACTGGAGGTGATTTATATTTAAGTTTCACCATTCACCATTTTCACCAAACAAACACTGAGTCTTTTTTTTGTTCTTGAGAAGTGACATGGAATGAGACTTGCTCTTTACGTTGTGTTATTTATACAGATTTAGAAAATCAACCACTACTAGGTCTCAAATAAAGCCACTCTTTCAGTGTCAAGATCAATGTACTTCATCTAACTTCAGTCTGATATAACCTACATTTTCTGGCTACATATCTGTGATCACACATTGATGCAGTTAAAAAGAACTCAAGCAGGGAGACACAAGATGAGATATGTTGTGAACAAACCTCTAAATTAGACAAGAATGGTTTACTGCCAAATAATAGCAAACATTTTAGAGGGAACTCAGCTTCCAGCTTATTATTATTATCAGCTTACATAAAGACATCTTTTTTGTTCTCTGACCTCCGTTCAGTGTTGTTTATTCTTTCTGTTCTCTACAGCGATAGATTGTTGCAGTGTTGCCGTCTTCCGGTTTTAGAAATCTACAAATGCAATGGAACGTATATATTTTCTAAAATATGACTGTAAAACCATCAGAACGGGTTTCAACTGGTTTGTTTACAGCTTCTCTATTGAGCTAACTACTTTTGTTATTTCTTACAAATAAGAAATTACTTTTAAGGACACACTATCAGAATCAATAGGCATAATTCCCATAACTATGAAAATAACAGTGTAGAACTTGGAATAAATCACACACGTCTTAGAGTCAGTGGGTGTATAAAAGAGGCTTCAAATATTCAAAGAACCACAGCATCCTGTCACAGAATTCAAAATGTTATTTTGTTTTGGATTTTCACCATGAACGCTTTTTCTATCAATTGTACTGATTTGGATTCTGGTGTGAGAATGAAATATGCCTTTTTGAATAAAGGGGTTGAGAAGAAAAATGTTTTTAGTGGCATATATAAAATGTGTTTATCAGTTTTCTTATACTGGTGTTTTTTTTCTTTTTCTGATATGTAGATGTATCAAGTATTTTCAGGTCCTTGTAAAACGTTTCTTATACATTAAACATTCCTCAGATTGTAATATGGTGATTACACCATATGAGGAATGAGAGAATCACAAAACCAATCAATGCAGTGCACATATCTAAATCACCATTGTGCCAATAAAATAAAGTGAGCTTGTTACTTCAGGCACCTAATAGGAAAACGTGCAATGTGACTGCATTTTATGAAAAAATAAAGGACTTTTCAAAAGGATGTTTTCATTGTTTATCAAATATCACAACAGTAGCTGACAAAATGCACTTAAACTCAAATTTACAACAGCATTAACAAGATTACAGATATAAATTGACACAGATCCTTTGTTAAAGCATTCAGGATATGACAAATGCAATAGTTTTGTTGTATTTTTGCAGAAGGCCTGACGGCATGAGTTGAATCCCTTATTTACTAGAATGATAAAGTCATGAATAAGGGTAATTTTCAGTGTGGAATGTGCTAACAGAATAAGAAAATATAAAGTATTTACATTTCCATCACAAAGTGTTTAAATATCAAAATATTAAATAATCAGCTTGTATTCTGAAAATGCCTGCCTGGTATGTTTTATTTAATGAAACTGCAGTTTATGCAACTAGATACCGGAATAAAAGCCTAAATTTCAAAGATTTTTAATGTGAGACAAATTGCATATTATTATGCACTCCTGCCAACAATACAGTTCATTGTGTAGCTGCCTACAGAGCTAAATAAATAGCTCGAAACAGAAATTAATTTAAAATCTGAACGAAAAAAAAATATTTAGGCCATCTGACAACATTGTTTTGGAAATAGAAAAAGCGCAAATATGATCTATGCATGCATCTGTTTAGCTATTTAGATTTATTAGAAAACAAAGGAAGGAACAAGTTTCTATATGATTTAGGATCAGGTTTACCAGATTTTTTGCTCCTAGCTAACTCAGCTGGACAAAAATATTCAGGTGTACTGAGAGAAGGTAAAATTCTGTCCGATCAAAAATAACTAATCTTCTGGCAGTTAATACCTTTGTATACAGACATCCCTTTTGCCAGTCTTACTTTTCACAGGTAACATTTAACCATCTTCTTCCTCCTCATCCCCTCCAAATGACAACAGACTGTTATTTTTTATTTTCGTTCCAGACTTTACCACCTCTTCCTCCTCTACACAATCGTCCTTCTTCTTTTTGCTTGAACTGGCAGTGATGCCATGATATTTGTTGGAAAGGGTGCGCTTGGCTGGTTTCTTGAAAACGATTTTTCCATCAGGAGGAGCTGCATCTATGGAGCAGACAGGGGTTTGTTTGCCATATTTCATTTAGCAGCTACCTCAGATAAATGCCAGCGAATTTGATCATTAGGCAGTGAAGAACATTATATTCTGAGGCAGCCGCATTTACATTATTTTGAAACATATTTCCAAAGTCCAACCTGACCTTTTGCAGCATCATCTGAATTATGAATCTCATTCTTGATCGTCTTCACCTCCTCTGCAGTCAGGTCTCCACTTTTCAGCACCACAACCTGAGGTAACTCCTCTTCTCGATCGCTCCCACTGTCATCATCCAGGACAGGCATTACCTGACGCTACAAAAGACAAAAACAGTATTCTGTATATAAAAGTAATATAGATGGTTTTCCATTGCCATAGCTGTACAGTTTTTAGAGTTTGATTTTAATTTCAATAAATCAAAACAAAAGGGATGCAACTGCAGAATGGATTAAACACAAAAACGTGCAAAAAGTAAATAAAAATACACCCTATAGACCCAAGAAAGGCTAATTTGACATTTAGATGACATGCCGAAAATTGCTTCTGAGTTATTAAGTCCAAAGCAATTATATCACTCCGATATGAACCGAATCCAAGGACGTTAGCTTCCCTATTCAACAAAAAAAAGCCAAAAAACCTTACCTTAGTGTCAACATTAGGTCCTTCTTTGTATCCAACATCATTTTTAAACTTCTTTAGAAAAGAAGGCTCAGCTGGCTTCACCCATGCAACGCCACTGGCTTTGTTTTTTTTCATCTTGGGCAAGCAAAACAAACAGCGAGGTCTTATTTAGTAGTACGCTAAAATGACGTCATAAAAGGGCGCCGTGAAGCTTCAAAGCGGAAACTGTATAGATTGGCAGAGGTGTAAAACTCGAGTCAGGCTATGATGGGAAAAATTTGGTAGGCTCTCCAAAATAAAATGACTAAATTCCTCGTCTACATGATTCTGTGGTTAGTAGTTGATTTAGCAGCCACTGAGACGACCAGATTGTCATTAATATGACCATTATTTTTCGAGCAGTTGTAGTCAAGCTAATTTGAACTAGATAGCGTAGTAATAGCCATTTTGCGCGTCTTATTATTCACTCCAGACTTAATTGGAAATCACATAGCATTGACTCAAACATACCATTTATATGACCTAACAGCAAAAAAAAAGAAAAGAAAAAAGAATCACAGCTTTCATTTAGCTTTTAGATATGTTTGTGTCAGCCCAGATCAGTCTTAACACAATTCCAGACTGCCTTAGTTGGCTTTATTTTTGTTTGGAAAGATGATCCCACATGTCCATAGCCTTTTAAACTCAAACTTTACATCGACACCTGTCATTAAAAGAGAAACGTCTCTGCCAGAAATGATCTCGGGGTCTTTTTTCGCGTCGTTAGCGGGGTTTCTCGGGGCTTTAGCCTCTTTGTCTGCAAAGTTATCACTTGGCGCAGACTACGTAATAGAAATGTGTGAAACAGGGTTGAGAGAATGGACTGACTTCCACGACAGCCCTGCAGTCTGTGAATGGGTAATAGCACACACAGCTTCTCTTTATTTTCTTTGTTTATGTCTGATATTACATTAACTTATTCATACGTTAAGATCTTGACAAAGATTAGTGTTGTGATTTAAAAAAAAAATGCTATGACTTGAACGCAACATTTCCAAGAACATGTACACGACTTCAATGCATGCTAATTGATGTGGTGAACAACCTGGTACAGAAAACATTGACTTTTTTTTCTTCTGTTAAGGTCCATTATCCCTTGAGACTACTGTGCGTAGGCCTGCTGTTAATGTGTAACGTCATTATGTGGACCTTCTTCTCCAAAGCTCTCCAGAACTGTTCCTCTTCAGCGACAGCAACTGTCACAACCACTGCTTCCAATTTCATCTTTTCTGCAAGTATTCTTTATTGACACATATTTTACATAACACTGCAGCAATGGAAATATGCATATTTTTTAAATGTCATGGTAAAACTGTTTACTATTGAAATTATCATGCTAGGTTCACATTAACTTTACAGTGACACAAATGTGTGTGTGTGTGTGTGTGTTCAGGGCATCTTTGGGAAACTCATCTTTGCAGAAACCCATGCGGCTTTATGGTGGGTAGGCATCTGTCTGACTCTCTCCGGACTGCTTTTGCTTCATGGGACAACACATCCAAAACTCTCACAAGAGGAACACAAAAAGAACAATTAATATATCACAGAAAAATTCCTGAGGAAGCTCATTTACAACTTTCCGTGATACTTCCAAGTGGAAAGTGGTGCAGTCTCTCCAACACGGGAAAAGATAGAATAGTCTTTTTGGAAAACTGTGTTTTTGATATGTCAGATGTTAAAAAAGAAGATGATTGAAGACGGGGAAATAAAAGAAAAAGAAAAAATGTTTTAAAATGTTTTATTCATTTTGATACCAAGATGTTACAGAGAGTTCAGAATTGCTGAGAATGTCTCAAGTCAACAGGAGCTGGAACTGTAAAAGTACCCTTGGAGCTTAAGAGGTTAAAAAGGAGAAACTGGTCAACCTCGCCTTTCCAGTTTCACTTGAGATGAAATCAGATACAGCATGCTGATCAGTGAGACTTTAAAGTACACATAAAGTATTTTCTTTGAAAGGGCGTTTTTTTTAACAGCTACACAATAGTTGTCTTTAATTTCATATTTGACGAACTATTAAAATTTTCTCTAAATCAAATTCTATTCCTGAGTTGTTTTTTCAACAAAATCTGAAATGATTAGAAATGAGCACCCTGAATGTAAAACAGAAAATTTGAAACAAGCAAACAATGAACACCAACATTCCTTTATATCTCCTTGATGAGTATTTCACCGTAGTCTTAGAAAATATTGTTTGGAAGGTACAGATACAAATTTAAATATAGCTGCGTATTTATGAAATTAAACAAGTAATATTATATATTTTTTTCAATGCTAGTATAAATGGTCCCATGGTCTTCAGCACCCATTCACCTGTTAAAAAGCCCTTTTCCAGCAGCTTGTGCACTCATATCTATATAATTCACATGTAGAACCCAGCCTAAGTGGCATGAATTGGGAATAAATGAACATGTAGAGCACTGAAAAATAAGAAAACTAACATAAGATAGTACCCAGATACAAAATAAATGGAATTATGAAAAGTAGCTGAACAACAAAGACTGTCCCACTCTAAACATTTACTAATTAAAAAGGATAAGGCACTAAGTGAGCTGAAGTCTTCAAGGCAGCAAAGAT
Source organism: Menidia beryllina (assembly GCA_013363375.1). NCBI lineage: Eukaryota > Metazoa > Chordata > Actinopteri > Atheriniformes > Atherinopsidae > Menidia > Menidia beryllina. The sequence continues at coordinate 17,306,011 of JABUIW010000019.1, forward strand.
GGCAAAATGACATGAGGATAAACTTTTGTGCTTCAATGTTTAGTTAGTGGTGTTCTCCTGAGAGACCTTAGGTACAAGCTTGGAAGTTGATCATGTTCGTTCTTGCGAACAATTTATTTCCACTGAGGGGAACCTGCACCTCCAAACTTGCACAACTTCAGAGCAGTATTATTTGCATTTTTAGTCCTGCATGTCTTAAAAATATTCTTCACTGTGTGCAATTAGTTTAGTGGTATCTCTATGACATCTTCCTCAATGATCTCTCCCTGTGTGATGGTAATGAGGGTCCTTTGTACTGGGTCCTTTTTGCAGCTCAGGCCAGTGAAAGGGCTGCACCACGATGGAGAAAAATGGCCTCCAAATGCAATCTGCATGGCCTCCCAACACGGAATCTTCACCCACTTTCCCGTCTCTCCCTTCAGCCGCTCAATACCCTGAACAGAAAACAACAATGAGACTTTGGAGTGGAGTGGGCAGAATATAGAAAACTGAAGCCGTAACAAAATTTCATTTAAAAAATATCAGTTTGCATTTAGTTTTTTACTATACAGGACTGTCTCAGAAAATTAGAATGTGGTGATAAAAGTTCTTTATTTTCTGTAATGCAATTAAAAATCATGAAATGTCATACATTCTGGATTAATTACAAATCAACTGAAATATCGCAAGCCTTTTATTGTTTTAATATCGCTGATTATGGCTTACAGCTTTTAATTGCATTACAGAAAATAAAGAACTTTATCACAATATTCTAATTTTCTGAGACAGTCCTGTATATATAATTTAAATCTGACTATATTTGTTTATCCTGTTTATACTGGCCAGGAAATTTGACTACGCCATGAGAATAATTTAAATAATTTCCCTCTGGGGTTATTAAAGTATTTCTAAATCTGATTCTGATTCTGAATAGAACCAACAAAATCCACTGAGAAAAGGGAAGGTCAAGTATTTGCTAATTTATACTGAACAAATGGGTGATGCCATCAAGAGTTCATGTCTTCTCTCATAAAGACGAGAGGCCAACACTGATATTTTAACCTGATGACGGTACAAATATAAAAGGCAGAAAGAAGGATTACAGCACTCGACTAGTGAGAGTTATGATTCTGGCAATTCTTGACACCGTTTTTCTCAATTTTGTCTACCTTATAGTTCTCCTAATTCCAACAAAACAGCAATATCTTGAGAATATCTAACAGCCAAGTAGCACAAAATACTGACCTCATTCAACTCCTGTTCAATGAATTGTCAAACTTTCTCAACAACTAAATCATCTGTTTTTTCAAGAGGCAATTTAGGTCTCGATAGGTGGGACACAACGTCTTTTTTTGTAATTGATTACCACCATTTGAAGGTTTGTTGAAGAAATGTTGTACTTTAGGTTAAGTCAGTCCGCAAAAAATATATTGGATACTTAGTTCTTTAAATACATTCAAAATAAATATTTGAATTTTGATTATGATGTATGATTAGTCATGGCCAAAGCGACTTGGTTAGACATGATTTAATGAAATGGCTTAATTGTTGTAGGAGGATAATTTCATGGCCAGTATTGACAAATAAAACAATAGGGAGTGTATTCAAATAACCTGTCACTGAAACTTCTTTGAATATACTTTATTTTAAAAAATGCTAAATTTGTAAAATCAATTAAAAATAACAAAAAAACAAAGGAGAAAAAAATACAAAATGACTGTTAAAAATAAGACTGATGCGTGCGTCCACACACAGCTCACTCATTCACAATGTTTGGTTGAATCTAAGCTTGGAGGAAAAAGAACCGAGAGCATATTTTTGGCCTTCCAACGAAAAACCTGCATGCTGGTGAAGTGTTAAAAGCTGGATGGGAAAGCTCAAGTGATCTTTTTTGCAAGCTTACCTCTGTCAAGGTTATCAAGAGCTGTATGCTTCAGAAAGATTTTTGGCAGAGTGAGTTTTCAACCAAAGCAGAATGCATGAGTGTGGAGAGGACACTGCATAGGAAAGAGGGCAAATTACAGACAATGTAGGAAAGGGATGGAAGTCAAGGATGAAAAGAAAGTACAGGGTGTAAGGGTCATGTGAGCACAGAACTGCATTCGGGGAAAGATATCAAATCAGTAGGGTCTAAACATTTAAACAATAAAAAAAAAAATCGTATGTCACAAAAAAGCAAGCAAACACAGTTTTGCATTGCAACTGAGAAGTATTTATTCTCTGTGCATCTGCCGATATAGCTGCAGAATATTTAGAAATAATTCAAATTTCTCTAAAAAAAAATCATTACTCTCAGCATTAACTTAAATTTGCTGTAACGTCACTTAAATGGTAAAATTAACCTCAATGCATTCAGACAGAAATATTACATACAATACGATGTGAACAAATAGTAGAAATGATAAAAATGCACATTTTCTGGGAGTGCAGTTCATTCAAGAGCAAATCTTAAAAATAAAATAAACAAGACTTGAATTGTTTTATTTGCTGTTGTTTTTTTATTAGTATTTGCATATATATATGACTGATGAAAGTTAATACCGTGTAAAATACTTTAAAGATGTCTGGAATAGCACAGAAATGCAGCATGTGTTTTTATACTGAGTTTTCCCTTTTGGTTCCTCACTGGGTTTAATGTATAGCCAACACCAAAGATGCTCTTAAATCTAGCCAATGGGGAAAGTTTAGATCAAAGCTTTTTTGGGTAATATTAAATTGTTGGGATGTATTGAAATTGGCCCGCTCATATCATCAAATCACCAAACACATCCAAAGGAAAAGAGTTTATTCTAATGGTTGTTGCCTGTCAACAAGACCTATACAACTTTTTTTTGCTGAATGATGGATTTTGGTCAACAGAATATCCTAAACCATCTTTAAATAAAATCCAAAAAAGACTTTAATTACCAAAAGCTGGAAACTTTTTGGCAGGGGACTGCATTCTGTGATATATAAGTATAAGTAACATACACTTCCTGACTTGCTGTGACCTAAACTACAATACATTTCTGCCCCTCCCAACAGTTTTGTGCTGAGCATAGTGTATGAAAGAAAAAGAGAATCTGAAAAAATGCTACAGGAGCTCACCATAATTTTAAAGACATGAAAGACGCACAGAGCAGCCATTTTGGATAATTCAGTGGAAATCAAATGCTTAAAGTCAAATGCTGATGTCAGGAAAGAGAAAACTATAAGTGAAGATTAAACTGAAAATCTGAGAAAGCCTGATTTAAGGGTTTAAAAAAAAAAGCATTATGAATTTCCATTAAACACATGACTGACCAAAATTCAAAGATTTGTAGTGGAACAAAATCTTCAAATAACTGCACACATGATATGTCTCAGTAAATGGGACAAGTGTGCATTTATTTTTCTTTTGCTTTGTTCTTTTTTTTTTGCAATTGTTTGGTGAAATTACGTTTCTTTTTTGCGCTTTTCAGAACCGGTTCTGCAACAAAGACCTGAAGTAGTCAGATTTTACAGAATCCTCCTGTGCTCTCAATTTCACAGGTGACTGTTTAAAAGAAATACTAGATTTTATATTACGGCACAAAAATTTAGATGACCTGTGTTGATTATGTAAGACAACCCAGATAGCAAAAGATGTGAATTCAATGTTGAATTATGGTTAAAATGTTTGATTTTTGGATGAACCACCATACAATCGTTTAATCACACACCCCCTCCCTCCTCTTTGAACTCTGGGTAAATGCGTTTATTCATTGCTTGGGGATTTATCACGTTTTAAATTAAACATTAAACATTTCTAATGGACCTCACATAGTGAATAGCTTTAGAAATGTTGAACATTTTAATTTCAGTCAATATTTATTCCTTAACTTTCATTTAATATCAAATCAACACAAATCTACATGTAGATTACCATTCAAATTATAGTTGAATCAATATTTATTCCTTGCATTGATTCAATATAAACTCAATAAAAAAATTCAATAAAATGTGCATGTAGATCCAAATTTAGATGATGGCTAAATCAACATTGATAAAGTTTCAGTTATTGTTGAAAACCTGATGATGATTCAACATATAAGTTATGTACCACTTTTTGTATAATTTGAATGTCAGGCTTCAACAACGATCCACTAGTTCAATGTTGAATCAATCATATTTTGCTATCTGGAAAGCCTCAAAGCTAATTTATCTAATTCCACTTTCTCAACATGCTGATTTTGTCAGTTTCTAAAGAAATAAATGCAGTAGGCATGGCCGGTATAAGATTCTGACGGTATGATAACCTTTGTCAAAAAGATCATGGTTTCATTGTATGATTAAAGTTCAAATATGAGTTATTTTGACATGTCTGAATTCAAAAACAAAAAAAGAAAAAATATATAATCGAACAGTTTATTTTTAAACAATACATAGGACATAGAAAAAAAGATATATGTATTTAGGATGTAAATAAAATTAAATATAAAGCGTTACATACTCAACACAAATTTAAGAACAAGTACGAACATCTGTGTTCATAATGCACATTCAGCAACAAAAACCGCTCAGCTAAAGCTACAGAGGTACTTGGTGCTTTCGTCTTTACTTAAAAACTATTGAAATGCAATATCCAAAACACTCGTGGACAAGTTGTGACCAGCACAATCATCAAGATGTCTGCCTCATAATACAGCGATTTTATTTCTTTAGCTAATCCCACATGCTAAAGCTAGCTTGCTCATTTGAAGACAGCATTAATTTGACCTAAAATTTAGCAAACAGTGATTTGCATCTATGGGTTTCTGCTCCCCGCAGATATGTTATCATGTTAGATGTGCTTCCTCCCCCTGGCTGCCACTATAAGACCCTTCTTCCTCTCCCCGCTCCATCCCCTGTCCTTTTTTGCCTGCTTGCTATCTCTGTCCTGTCATATCTCAGAGCCTCTTTCTGGATTTTCACTTCCTAAAGCCTAACATCAACCGTAGATTTGGATTTTCTGGTGTCTCAACGCAATTGACAACATCTTTACTACCCAAAAACAAGCTGAGGAGCAGCCTTGCAGCTGCTATTTTGCAACTTTACCCCAGATGAAACTGCAGATAACGCTTTGCCCACCCCACCCCTCTTCCTCCCAAGTATGGGCATCACACGGACAAATTCCGTCTAGCCTGTGGATTGTGGACCTCCAGCTTGCCTACACTTACAAACACACAAGTACAGACTTCATGCATTCCTTTGACTAACTGTCTCCAACCCCACATCCCTCCCTATGTGTCCATAATGTTGTGATTTGACTGTATCTGTGCTTAAGTGTACTGAGGTGTTTTTTTACATCCCCTGTCTGGAGTGTGGCATTGGGCCTTTTTTTCCCTTCTTCCCCTAACCACTTTCCTGATGTATCTTTGCTCTGAAGAAAATGGTGCGCCCTTGATTTGCTGCCCACGGTCTTCCCCAACTGATGTGTCTATTTATTTTGTTTGTATGATCTTGGAACGGGCTTGAAGTTCATTTCTCCTTGTGAGATCGATAAAGTACTCAATCAATCAATCAATCAATCAATCAATCAATCAATCAATCAATCA
>JABUIW010000019.1:17311533-17340775 GCA_013363375.1 Menidia beryllina
AATCAATCAATCAATCAATCAATCAATCAATCAATCAATCAATCAATTATATGGTAGAAATGGTCACATTTTTGTAACTTTGAAACCATGACTTTTTCACATCATGGTATACCATGAAACCAGTAACCGGACCATGCCGTTGCATAAGTAACACTGCATTACATAACATTTGACTGTTCAGCGCACTTACTTTACCAAACCAGAACTGACCAATAAGGAAACCAGAAATTAGAACCTGAATCTAAACGCCAAACATCTACCATTAGAGTATTAAGTATTTTGGCACCACTTAAGAGGATCATTCTGAGTATGTATTTGCTTTTATCTTTTCTGGCTTGTTACTCATAAGTACATTAGCTGACTAACACTACCAAACCTATTTTCATAGATAGATACAATGAGGACTGGGATATAAAAAATGTCTCTTCCTATTTTGTATTTTTGGCAAAACCGTTTCAAGAAACGCAAAAGGAACCACAGGGCAAAGAGGGATTCTGGTACATCAGAAAGAAATTATGAAAAAAAACAGAATAATCACAGATTTTCAAACACACCTCAGACTCACAGCATTTCTTTTTCTCTGCAACTCAACTCGCTGAAGGCAACACAAACATATTGCGCACTTCGTTGGCAAGACAAAAAAAAAGCACATAAATAAATGTCCATGGCTAGTGAGCAATATGCGGCTTAATTTGCGTCGAGCAGTGAGGAAAAACGGGCTGCCATAGCTGATCTCAGTGAGGTCTGGCCTTCCCGCTTTGGTTTTGACGGGACCCCGTCTTTCCCTGTGCTGAGCCTCTCACACCACATATTGGTAGGTCTCAGCCTTCCCATGGTCAGGGGTGGAGAACGGGCTAAACCACAATAAGGAGAACGGGTGTCCAAATACCGCCCTCATGTTCATCCACTTAGTTTTTTTTGCCCATCTTCTCTCTTCCTTTTTCAATTGCTCTATCCCCTGAAAGCAAAAAACAGCCACACTTCAGTTGGTGTGTTTTGTGACCTGTTGAATAATCAGAGACTAAATTCTAAATGTTTTGCGTTTTTAAAATAAAAAGGACAGGGAGAGCATTTCAAGCTGCGAGCGCTTTCTTCGTAAAGGTAGTGCACCTTGTTTTGTTGCCTTTCACCCAAAGCAACACAGGTGCCTTAATGCGTCAAAAAAATATTATTTTTTTTAATGATGACATGGTAAAGTGTTTCCCTATCCCTGTCCTAGAGTTGCAGACAAAAAGAAGCTCAAAACAGCACAAATAGTTTGCTGAAGTTCAAATCACTAAGCAGAGTAACAGAAAGCTAAACTTCATAGGAAAGCGATTTGACCTTACACTGATACAGACACATATTTAATTTGCAAATACACAACCGTTTTCCCAAAAAAGTTGAAATGCTTATTTAAATGTGACCAAAATGTACGTATTCAGTGGGGGAAATAAGTATTTCACCCCTTGCTGATTTTGCAGGTTTGCCCACTTACAAAGAATGCTTATTTTTCCTCATCAGATGGTTATCAATTTTTATAAATTCAAATGACGTGATTTTCTGGAATTTTCTTTGGGATTCTGTCTTTCACTGTTAGAATGTACATATGATTAAAGTTATAGATCGTTGCATTCTTTGTAAGTGGGTAAACCTGCTAAATCAGCAAGGGGTCAAATACTTATTTCCCCCACTGTACATATACATTTTTGTTTTTATTCTTAATTTATTCTGGAGAATCTTAAATCTACATATCAACTGGTGACAGGTGACGGTGCAAAAGAAAGAACCCAAAAACTTTGTCTTTCCATTTGTAAAGAATTGCAATCTTGTGTCCACCATTGTTGATGTTCTTTTGCTTTTGGGACAAAAACGCAACAGGATCAACATGCCCAAGGTTATAAACAAAGAAGAAACCACAATTGAAAATTTAAGATCTTCCTAAACAGCACCATATAGCTTACACATTGTATTCCAAAGAAAAAACATTCCAAAGATATGGAGGGAGCCAGAAATCAAAGATTTACATGACTTCCACAAATTCCTCTAACCTATTTTAACCCTTTAAAGCCTGATCCAAGAATAAAACAAAACAGAAAATTACTTTTTTTTTGTTTGAATTCCTTATTTGGCCTTTTAACAAAATACGTAAAAAGAAAAAACAGAAATACTTTTTTTATATTAATAATTTATTACTATGCGATAAGTAAAGATTATTTTTTGTGTACTTTTCTGCCCCCTGTTATCAGGTGTATCTGATTGTGTACAATAGGATTTTGAGCAAAGTTTTTACCATTAAATTAAGCAAAAGGTGTCAGACGCAAAACATTTCAGAAACCGTATGCATCAAATATGATACATTTGGCATTACAGGGTTAAAATACATTCATGAACAGGTTTAGCAAATGGAGAAATGAAAGAACTTAAGAATATTACCTACATTTAAATTTGTATCAGTAGAATGCAAACTTTCAGCCACACATAAAAACTTCACATGAGTTCTTATAAGCGGTGGTACGGGGGTGTGGTGGTAAGCACCATCACCTCTCAGAAAGAAGGTTCTGGGTACAAGTCCCCAAGGGAACCAGGACCTTTCTGTGTGTGGTTTGCCCATTGAATACTGGGATAGGCTCCAGTCCCCCCAGTGACGCCATTGGGAATAACGGTTCAGAAAATGGATGGATGAAGTTCATATAAGTAAAAACTAATGGCAACCTTTAATCGCCCTTCGGTATTATAGGTTGATTCGACACAATAAACAATGAAATAGTCATGTCTGCATAATTGTTTGCAAATAGCAGAGTGAAACAATATTATGTTCATATATGACTTTCAAGCTCTGACTGATGCACATTGGTCGCACTTTGGTGTCATGCACTGAGGTGACATGTTGAAATTGATCCTCCACTGTACTTCTGATATACTTCTGTATCAGCCAACACGACGGAACATACCCCTTACAACACCCACTGCTGTGGTCATTCATCTTATTCTAGAATGCTGCCTTAATGTGTGTCGGCACACAGAAATTGGTCTGGTCATGCTGTATTCTAATACATGCTAGTTACTAAAGAGGAATGGGAGTATATTAACCAGAAATTTGTTTTGTGTGCAGATAAAGCACAATGAATAAGTAAAAAGGCCCTAATTCATTTTGCTTCTAGATTGTCTTCCATAAATTATTTATGTTTGAATCTTTCCATTTTAATCTCATAGCTATAAGTACAAAATATTTATTTCCCATTTATTTACATAGGTTTTGGGGAAGACAACTAAATAATTATCATAGGGAATGACAATCTAATCAATGAAAGTTATCTGTGTAACAATTAATCATTAGATCAATCGTAAAAAGAATACTTTAAGTGAGTAAAGAATAAAAAACTGCAATAGGGAAAGTGAAGTAAAAATGGGCCTACAGCAAAGTGAAATGTAATCTCATCAGAATATCAAAAACAACGATACATTTTACAAATACAGGCAAGTGAGAGAGTGAGATCTGTGGTATTTTCATGGTTTAACAGTATTCTATACCCTGCTTAGAATTAGAGACATATATGAACATGTAATATTTAGAACTTGTCACTATGTTGAGGTTACAGCACTCTGTTTTCATAGTCTCCACAGTAAAGAAGTCTCTTCAAAGATAAAACTACAAAACTTAATTTATACAATTATGTAATCTAAAGGATCTTCTGAGTTAGTGGAAACAATCATTGACAACTTATTTCCCTCGGTTGTCTGGAAATGATTAAGATCCATCTGGTGATTTTATATTTTTAATTTATTTGTTTTTTTGCCTATCGGTTTAATCTAAAGACAATATGCCAGTGAAAGTCTGGTAGTAAATGATCAATATTTTAATTTGCATGCTCCATTCCCTATGCTGCAGAGAGGCAGACGTTACCATGTTGTTTACAGCTCGAATTAAAAGTTAAAAGTTGTTCTGCTCAAAGAGAAAAAGAAACCAGCAGGTCCTACAGGGAGAGGTAAGGAGCGTGAGAAAAGTAGAGAGCAGAAGGGAAGAAGGTCACTAAATGGGTCACTTACGGTCTCATCGGTACAGATGGAGTGGACTTGGGTACCAAACATCACAGAAGTGAAGATGAGGAAGAGGAGGCCCTCAAAGCACAGGAGTATGAGGAGAATGACTGTTGCTGGAGGAGAGAAGGAACTGCACTCTTTGGGATGAAGGGACATGGAAGTGAAAGGGCAGGAAGAGGTTTTTAGGAGGTATCGCTAGAGTTCTATTGAAGAAACGACTGTACACTACACAACATCTAGGAAGGTGTAGGGAATGAAAATGTGCAACTACTGTTAAAAAAAAAACTAAAATACCAAGTAGAACAAAATATAACTGAGACCAATTTTGTTTTCCATGACTTGAGGCGTTGTAGTTTTAAAATCCCACCTGACCACAAAAAAATATAGCATAAGCATAGAACAATACCATAAATAAATGAATAAATAAGATAAATGGGGAAAAAACTAATTAAAACAATCAAATATAATTATAATACAAAAAACGTATCAGAACAAATAAACCTGTAATAAATAAACAGGTAAGAAAAAACGTTTTAAAAACACACTTAATGTCATACTCAATGAAATGACATGCATTCCCCTTATTTACTTCAGTCAATATGGTTTACCAAGGTTGCATATGAAAACAGATTAATAGATAAACTGAATTATCAATAGAAGAGTTGATGATCATGAGTATGTAGCTCAATCACATGATGTGCAAACAAAACGTTAGTCACTGCCACTACTTGCTATCACACTCGGTTTATACTAAAATTCTCATTAAGAGATGTTCAGAGGAATGTATCATAACACTGAAAAAAAAAGAAGCTTGTTACCCAATCAGTTTTTATTTTTCTGTAAGTCATGCAGATGAGAGCAAGAAATAAAAAAAAATTACTCACTTGTCCAATCATCTTCAAAGCAGTAGAGGAAATGAAAGACGACCATGATCAGACAGTGGAGAGAAATGAGTGCAATGTACATCTGGGATAAATGAGAAAAAATACAGTTCTTCACACTGTGAAAGATTTTAGCCTGCCCCCTTAAGATGTGTTTCCCTCTTAAACTGAACTTACTGTGAAAAGAACAAAGTATTTTTGGTTGTTCTCCCCAACACAGTTGTTGACCCATGGGCAGTGGTGATCCATCTTCCGTATGCACCTTTTGCATACACTGTAAATCAGTGAGACAGGAAATACTTAAAATGCAATTAAGTCTGAGTCTTTCCAGAAAAAGAAAAAAAAATCCAAGAAACTTTACTGAATTTTTTCCATCATCGTTAGGGGTCACATACTGAACAAACTGGATCCAAGTTAATAAACATACTGGCATAAACAACACAAAAAGGTAGTGAATGCGCTAATATTTGCGAAGAGTTGTTTGTTAAAAGAGCATCAATGTGAATTTGAATATTAATCCTATTCATATAGTGCTTCTTGTATCCATTTCCTTGAGACATCTAAATCAACATCAAATCTTCAGTTTATATATGTATTCTCCAACTGTGTTCTCCATGTATCAAGGGTTATTCTAGACCACTAATTGGTTTCAACATCAATATATTCAGCATAACCTAGCTGCTTTTGACACTAGGAAAAAAGACAGTGACATTTTATTAATCAGTGTTAAAAAAACACATAAAAAATACTTGAATGTTCAGAAAGTTTTTTATGTAAGAGTACAACACATTTAATGTTTTAGAATCACTTTCAAGCGAACAATGCAAGACAGTAGAAGTTCTACTATGGAAAGATCTAATTTAGCTTCTCTTTATTGCCGCCTTTTAAATCAAGAGTAGAATTGAAAATCCTTCAACGATTCAATCTTAAAGATTTCATGGATTGCAATTTTTCTAAGAAAAACAAGTACAGGCTGACATGCTGACTTATATTTCCTTTCAACTCTGGTTCAGGTTTGGTAGGCAGACATCCTCTACAGCACGAAGATTAAAAAGTTCAAATAAAAACAAGAAAAAGCTTACAGTTCCAGGCCTAGATTACTGCAAGTAATGCTGCCATAAATGAGCTGGGCACTTTCTATACCGCATAAATCATTTCTCGCTTCACTCTCTGTGTTCCATGAACATCTGGCATCATTGTTGTCATGGGCTTGTGTTTTTCTTTCCTTTTCCTGTTAAACCCAAACCATTGGAAGCAGAAGGTCATCCTTTCAAGGTCTGGTTCTGCTAAAGGTTTCTCCCTGTTAACAGGAAGTTTTTTTCTCCACTGTTCCTGCATAAATGTGCATGATGGTTGATTGAATCGAAGAGAAGGTTTGATGTGATATGCTGATCTCTTTAATTAGGGCATTATAAGAATTGGACTTAAAGGAATTATAATTACATTTTTAATGTATTCTGACAGTGCCTTTGTGAATGATTTCCAAATTAACACCAAATAGAACTGAAATGAATGTTTTCAAATAATAGAAATTTTCTTTTTTTCATACTAAATCACTTTTCAGTTTGTCTACATTATAGTTTTATTTATACAGTTTAGGTTTTGTAATTATGTACAGATTTATACCACTCCCACATGCAGCCTAACTACCTGGTAGCCAAGCAACAACATTTCATTTTAAAACGCTCTATGTGGTTTTGTACAATGACAATAAATGAAGTTTAGGTCTAGGTGTACATCTAATAACTTTATACAATGATGCATAACAGAAGAAATAGAGGAGCCATCACTATTTCTATAAATATTTATTTTGAAAATGCAAAAAGTATTAAAAGAGTTTAATTGCATATCTGAGCAAAACACAGTGTTGGCCTTATGAATGCATCATGCAGTGATCAACATCCTATTTGTCCTACCTGCAGTGGTGTGCTCGTTCAGGTTTGATGCTACAGCACTTAGGGCATTTGTAGACCACCTGCCCTGGTTTCAGTTGAAGACTTTCAATGTATTCCTTGGTAGCATTTCCTTTCGGCACCGCCCCCTAGCAGGAAACACATACCATTGAACTTTGCTTAATAAGCAGGTCATTTTTCACCATGATGTAATAAATAGGCAGACATTAAGTGCACCATAAAAAAGAAAAAGACAGAAAATGTATCAGCAAGCAACGTTAACTCACTTGTGTGCATATACACTACCAACAAAGCCTTACTTACAGGATCAGTGCACATAGCTCTGAGGTGTGAGGCAAGGGCAAGAAAAGCCAGAGTGTTAAACAAAGTCCCGTTCACAATGCTGTACATCAGATTCTTGGAGGGCAGCAGCATTACAAACAGCACTACAAACTCAGCGTAAAACACCAACAGCCACGTAATGACAGCACAGACAATGCCACAGGTATCCCAGATGAACCACATTGCTGAGGCAGAAGAGGAAGTAATGACGCCTTTGGAGATAGGAATGCGCTGTTCGGCCTGTAGGCAGTTGGACCCGGCATGTCCGCGCCCATGCTCCACATCCCTGCATCTGTGCACTGGACTCTCCATTCTTCATCGAGGCTGGACGCGTGCTGGATCCCCCTGCACTGTCAGGCTTCAGTCATCACATGCTGGGGAGACATGACTGTTGTATATTAGGCACAAATCTAAGGTTCTTGAATATCTGAATACATTTCTAAACTAATGTGGACGTAGAGAGTAGATCACACACAACCAGAAATTAATTCAAACAGTGTGGACTAAAAAAACAAAACATTAAAACAAGTTTGCAATGAAAAATTCTGTTTTTTGGCTGTTATTTCAATATACAGGACTGTCTCAGAAAATTAGAATATTGTGATAAAGTTCTTTATTTTCTGTAATGCAATTAAAAAACATGAAATGTCATACATTCTGGATTAATTACAAATCAACTGAAATATCGCAAGCCTTTTATTGTTTTAATATCGCTGATTATGGCTTACAGCTTAAGAAACCCAAATATCCTATCTCAAAATATTAGAATATCGGATTTTTGAGTGTTTCTTCAGCTGTACGCCATAATCAGCTATATTAAAACAATAAAAGGCTTGCGATATTTCAGTTGATTTGTAATGAATCCAGAATGTATGACATTTCATGATTTTTAATTGCATTACAGAAAATAAAGAACTTCATCACCATATTCTAATTTTCTGAGACAGTCCTGTACACATGCATGGGTACACACACAAATATACATATAAACAACTTCTGGACAATGTAAGTAATATTTTTGGCAGGTTTAATAATCGCTATGATCTTGAACAGAACATATTTGAAAACAAGAAGGGTAACAAATCGGTTTGTTTAGCTGTGAAAGACATTACGGATGAGTAGGAGCATGTCAATGTGGTATCGTTGCAGGCCAATGCTCTTTTTAAACAACATTCTCTCATACGTAGCCCCTGTCTGTATCAATTAAAACATTTTTTTCAAAAACATTATTAGTCGTATCAGATTTCAAAGCTGGGTTTGCTTTTCTTTTCCAATCAAACGAAATTTGGGTCAACTGTTCCAAGCTGGTTTCGAAAAGCGTGGATGTTTCTGTGTGTCAACAGGCTAAACACCTTAAAACACCTTAATACTTAATACAAACCTAGGTCATATCAATTAAAGACACAAATGACCAACTCAAGGTACGTTTTTGTTGTTTTTGTCTCGCTTGTTTCTAGTGGAAAACCTGTCTGACTACACTCATCGTTTTTAGCATCAAACCCATTCTTGCTAAAGCTAGCTGTTTGGCTATCAGTGGGGCATTCACAGGAAGCTGTAGGTTTGTTGCTGTCCATGCCTTTATCTTCAGCTGTGACGCCGTATGTCTCAGAACGTGTTTATTATTATTGGTGAATATTACCCTTTAAAAAACCGTGCCAACCCTCACCTGTAAAGAAAGCATAATTGTCTTCCTCGTCTCTCCCGGCTTCTGCCTCAGTATACCCCACTACGTCTAAACCTGTACCCGCCCCTTTACTAACGCGACGTCATGGCGTCGAAAACAAACGCACGGCAAGGCAAATAAGAACGACCATTTTTCAAATTGAATAATTGGATAATTAACAAAAAATGCCTGGACTGCATTTAAACTTGAATTGGATAGAAATATCTAAAATGTTTTGATAAAAAGATATTTCAGCCTTGAGGGTATTTAACATCAATTTTATAGTAAGTTTCTGTGATATGAATAAGAAACTATTATCAATCAATCAATCAATCAATGTTCATTTATATAGTACTTTACAACAACCAGAGCTGACCAAAGTGCTTTACAGAATAAAAACAGATCAAACTATCGAAATATACAAAGACAAATACATTGGTGACAGAACCCAGTTTACAGAGATTTCACGTGCAAAAAGCCATTCTGAACAAATGCGTTTTAAGTTGAGCTTTGAGCTTTTATATTGTTTTACATTTAGTCTTAGTATGCCATATCTTTTTTTTTCCAGTATCTTTGAGTTCAATCCTTTTAAGCTCAAGTTGACTTCAAGCCAATCTTGGTAGCTATCATATTTGTCACCTATTAGTAGCCAGTTCTGTCTGTCTCGTCTGTTTCTGTGCGGCACTGTGAAGTAGTGATGACGTATAAAGCTAATTTGCTGATGCCTGACAGGAAACATTCAACCTAATACTCGAAACACTGAACACCGTGTTACCCATAGTATACAAGTTTGTCATCAACTAATACAATTCACAGTCATGGCTCTTAAGAATGTGAAATATCTCATTTAGGATGATGTCTTCACATCTTCTCTGCAATGCATAAAGTAATACAAATCAATTAATGGGCTGGTTGGTCAAAATGATTTATCCATCAGATACAACCAGTTCATTCAGTTTTGTTCTCTCATGTACTTTAGGCTTTACATGGCATCAGTGTGTGAGCCATGAAAGTGATGGATCTAAGTAATGTGTCAGATTTTTAGACAAAATTAATTGTCCTTTCAGTATTGATTATATACAGTATATTCTCATTATTAGGAAACAATTTACTTCTTTTGCATGGTTGGGCAGCTCGGAAAGTGGCTAAAGTTTTCTTTCTGCATCTTCATCTTCCACAGACTCAGCTTGATTTTAAATGCCCACACTGTAGTGTACATGTCAAAGATGATGCACCTCCGTCCCTGCAGCTGCAGGTTCAGTACATTAACCCTTTAAAGCCCCATCCAAGAATAAAACAAAACAGAAAATTACTTTTTTTTGGTTTGAAGACTTTATTTGGCCTTTTAACAAAATATGTAAAAAGAAAAAACAGAAATACATTTTTGATAATTTATTACTTTCCGATAAGTCAAGATTATTTTTTGTCTAGTCTTCTGCCCCCTGTTATCAGGTGGATCTGATTGTGTACAATAAGATTTTGAGCAAAGTTTTTACTATTAAATTATGCAAAAGGTGTCAGACGCAAAACATTTCAGAAACCGTATGTATCAAATATGATACATTTGGCATTACAGGGTTAAGGTGGCATAATGTCTCACAGAAACGCTATTTCACACAGAAAGGTTTCGTCTTGAAGATCTGTTATGTATTTCCCTTTTCGTTCCGTGAACAGACAGATCCCCTCATGCAGCTCAAAATATCTTTTCAGCACCTCTCCCTGGCGGTAATTAAAACCTTTGGTTCTAATGAAGTTAACTGCTCGTGTTTTGGTGCTCATTACATGTTCCATTTTCAAGGCTTTTCCACACGATGACTCTTGGTGTATGATGCAGTGCTAAACAATCAGCTCACCTATGACGTTCCCTCTCACATGCTCTCACAGATCCTTGTCACTAATCCATATCTGTGCCCACTCATTGCGTCTGTTTTTATTTATTTATTTGTTTATTTGACAGGGACAGTACAATTAAACATTGCATGGCCGATGTCCAACTACATAAGGCTTGTCGCCATGGGCTAATTTGCAGCCTTCGTCCCTGGTTAGGCTTTTAAAAGGTGTTAGCATTAATGGGGAGGGACAACACACAGATGCATAAGAAACAAGAGAAGTTAAAACAAAAAAAAACAAAAAAAAACAAAAAAAAAAGTAAAGTACAAGCCAGTTTAGTGCTCACACTCTTGTTTTAAGTCCCACAAGTTTTGCACAAGGCAGCCCCATTTTATTGACACAACAAGATACCTCTTCATACAGTTCCTGTCCTGTAGTTGTGCCACGCACTGAATGTAATCCCAAAAATTCTTCTGTTATGCACAGGCTGGAGTCAACTCCATGTATGAGAATTGACAGCTGGGCAATGTCAGATGTGTCGGTTCTCTCATCCACAGCAAGGGAAGATGCATTAAAATCTTTTCCCTTTTTCATAAGCTGTTGTTTTAGATTGATGGAAAACTGGTCTACACCCTCAGCAATGGTGTTTCTGCTCAGGCTCACGTTTAAAATAGTTCCTTTTGTCACGTCTGGGGGAATGTCTGGTGTCTCGTCATGTCTTGATTACCTATTGTGTACACCTGGGGTTCCCCTCCCTCATGTGTTTAAATAGTCCTCGTTTCCCATGTCCTGTGCCAGTGCGTTTTCGTCCTTCTTGTTTCGTCTGTTGTCCATCGTCACCCCACGCCAGGTTTGATTTTTCTCACAGCTTAGTTACTTTATTGCCATAATCATGTTTTTGTTCCATAGCCTAGTTTTTGTCATAGCCATGTTTTGTCACAGTTTTGTTATTCATGATTTAATACTTTGCCACAGACTTGTTAACTTATTGCTTTGATACTTTGTTCATAGTTTTTCACAGCCTTGATTTGAACTTTGTCTGGACATTCACTTTTTGAACCTGTTTTGTTACAATAAACCCTGTTTTCGTCATCTCTGCGCCTGAGTCCTCCACCAAGATCCACCTCCCTGACAGCTTTTTGTCTGGGCACATAGCTTAAAAAACTTTAACCATAAAGTTTTCGATAAACTCTCCCTCTGAAAATGGCCTAGTTGATTTGGCAATGTCTTCTGCCCCAGTAAAACTCGCCTTGACAGCAGCCTCACTTTTGTGAACATAGCCTTGATCTTGAGTTGCAAGATTGGATTTGGTTTGGTTTGGATTTCAGTTTGGTTTACTGAAAACATCTTGGCAAACTGGAAATCGCCCCGTGAATGGAAACATTTATTTGGCAAGACCGTTGCTGATGGATAAGACTCTTATCTTCTGGCATGTCCAAATCATTGACCACTTAAAGAAAAGATCTGATCTTGAAAAAATGATCTTGTGTTATTGAGGAAGTTGTAATTAGGACTCTTGTTTTGGCACCCCCAATACATTTTAATTCTTGAGATTCCTATAAAGGTCTTGATCTCTTCTGTTGTGTTAAAGCTGCAGTGGGAATCCTGTACCATGCACTGGTTGGTGAAAACAGACAGATTCTTAATTAGTTTTGCATCTATGTTCTGCTGGAAGTACTGCAGCGGGCTCACGTCTTAGGCTTAGGACAGCAACATCTGGTATAATTCGGCGTTCTTCCAACACGTGAATGAACCTTAGAATAATGGCAAAATACACTCAACAATTAAGTATCTGTTTTGTCATATGTAACATCCAACGGAGACTTCATCATGGTCCTAAATCTTTCACTTCAGAACTTCAGAACATATTTATCAGTAAGGTGAAATGAGGTACTGACTGACACATTGTACCATGTATTTATAAACTCACTTGGCTTGCATACAGACCTGCTCCTTGTTTAGCAAAGATAATGAACTGAACATTTCAACAGTTTCCCCTGAGTCAATGTATCCCACTGCTCCTCAAACTCTGAACATTGGGTTACATCATAGAATGTTGTCCAGCAGGGGTGCTCACACTTTTTCAGCATTGGAGCTACTTTTGAAATGACCAAGTCAAAATTATCTACCCATTGTATTTATTGAGAAATATATTGAGGATTCTTACAACTTCTTACAACAATGTTGATGTATAACCACATATGTCGCTCAATACGACATAATTATGTACATTTTTTGCCATTACCTGAGTTCACTCTGATGACTCTTCCCATTCCGTATGAAAGGAATACATTTTTTTCCTCTTACTTGGTCCAAATCCCCCACTCATTTTCATAACCCATCTTACATTTAAGAGGAAAAAAACTAGTGAAAAATTAGGATGTAACTAAGAACTAGCTTGTTAGCTTTGCTGCGCTCAGGGGCGTGTTTGAGCACGCACAGTGACCTAATTGTAGGGAAAAGATCAGATGTCATCTGACTGGTTGTCCTGTGTATCCTAACCCTAACCCGTACCTCTACCCCCCCCCCACAGCTCCTTCTGTAGTCCCTCTATCTCTATCTCACCACTGACTCTGATCAGTGTTTCTCCTCTGTATTGTCATATTGTCATAGTGATGATAAATGTAATATTGTGTCTACTCTGTAAGTCGCTTTGGATAGAAGCGTCTGCCAAATGCAGAAACATAAACAAGTGACGGGATGGCTGATAGGCTGACGTCTAGTTTTTATTCAAAACAACTCAACTTTATTTGTATAGCGTCGGTTCATGACAATGTCACCTCACCTTGTCATGCGATCTACCGATAGTACCTTGGAGATCAACTGGTAGATCGCGATCGACGTATTGAGCACCCCTGTCATACACTGAAATTTGCCATAGTGCAAACCATTTCCATTTTTTAATGTCTCCTCTACGGGTCCATTTATATCTCCCAACTATTAAATTGTTGCTTGTCCCTATAGCATTGACGTCTGATTTTATACTCCTCTTTCCTCTATGTATGCAGCCTGAGGGGAGCACCAAATTTTCATTTTTAACTTATATAGAGCATCTCTTCCAAGTAAATTAATAGGCATCATCATTTTAGTGAGCTCAGCTCCTAGTAAAACATGTTTCGTTTTCAATGCATCCCTTGTAAATCTTATCAGACAAAAGTCCTCAGTTCATCTCTCGAGTCTGGAAGGAGTTTTGCACTTCCTTAACCCTATAATGCCATATGTATCATATTTGGTACATACGGCTTCCGAAGTCTTTTGGATCTGAGACTTTTTGCATCATTCAGTGGTAAAAGCTTTGCTCAAACCCCTGTTGTACACATTCAGATATACTGTACCTGATAACAGCCAGTACAAGACTACACCAAAATGTATTTTTGACTTATTGCACGCTAATTTGATCAAAATCATTTCTGTTTTCTTTTCTTCATATTTTGTTGAGGGGCAAAAGAAAGATTTCAGACTAAAAAATCCAACATTCGTCCTATTTTTCTTGGATCAGGCTTTAAAGGGTTTAGGTCTAAGGTGGTTCGCAGTTACGGATGTCAACCACAAACTAATGGTCAAATTGAATGCATGAATAAGGAGCTTGAGGCATCCCTCCGTTGTCTATGTTTATTCCACCCATTTTCTTGGAGTGTTCAGTTACCTTGGGTGGAATATGCACATAACTGACACATCTCTTCGGCTACAGGTCTGTCTCCAGACATCTTTAGGATGCTAACCCAGTTGCTCCCTTCTGATGAGCGGAGCATCGCAGTCGGATCTGTCAAACACCGTCTGTGATGCTGCAAAAGGGTTTGGAGTGAAACTATTTCTGCCATAAACCGTTCTGTAGAAGGGAACCGATGTTTGGCAAATCAAGGAAGCATTCTTGCCCCCAGTAAACACCTGGACAACAGGTTTGATTCTCAACATGTGACATTAACTTAAAAGCCTCTAACTGCAAGTTTTCTCCCTGATTCATTGGTCCATTTGAGATCTCGTCTGTCCTTGTCTTTCCACCTGAAGCTCCCTGACAGTTTAAAGCAGGGGTCACCAACACGGTGCCCGCGGGCACCAGGTCGCCCGCAAGGACCACACGTGTCGCCCGCAGGCCTGTTCTAAAAATAGCACAACTCAATAGTGAGCTGCGTCTAAAATTTAATTTTGTTCCGTTGCTATTCTTTTTTAATCACACTTGCATTCATATTGATTTGATTTAAAATGACAATATCTTAAAATATGTTCATTATATATTAAGTTTAAGTTTTCTTTAGTTCAAAGGTCAGTATTGTGCACGTGACAAAACAAAACCAGTGTCAGTGGAGCGTAAGCTAGCGGGCACAACGGAGATGGGTGCAGTTTCTTACCCCAAAAACATGGTAGAAAAACTAAAGAAAACTTATCACTTTCACAACGAATGGGAGGAAGAGTTCTTTTTTACGACTGTAAAAGAAACCTGCGTGTGTCTGATTTGCGGGGCAACAGTGGCGACGGCAAAGCGGCACAATGTGGAGAGACACTTCACTTCACCCCAAAAGCTAGCATGCTAACTACCCACCGGGAAGCGCACTACGGGCAGAAAAAGCACATCTGAAATATGCACTCACAGTTGCAGTGACAAGTTACACACCAGATTACAATGCACTGGTGAACAGCATGCAATGCCAATCTGTTAAAGATTTGGTCATGAGATTTCAGATTTCTTTTTAATATGTGAGTTGATTTTTCTTTAAAATTAGATAATTGATAACTTTTTGAAACGTGGTGCAACACAGTTCATGATTTGTTAAAAGGTTTTGTCAGTGGCTAGTGAAAATGAGTGAAATTGAAAACTCCTATGTAAATGTAGTGGTGTACAGTAAGTGATCATCTGAAAATTTAACAGTTGCTGAGATAAAGTGGGGGATATTGATATGTTTCCCATTTTGTTGTCACTGTTGTCACAGATGAGTATCATTAATGATTATTAATAAAGTATAGCTAAAAGCATATTGAGCAAATGTATTATTTCAGAAGAGTGTATCAAACTGGTAGCCCTTCGTGTGACTCAGTACCCATGAAGTAGCCCTCCGTTTCAAAAAGGTTGGTGACCCCTGGTTTAAAGATTCGTCCTGTGTTTCATGTATCCTTGATCAAACTCCTCTTGTCCAGTCCAACTAACTCACTCTCACTCTCCCGAACCTTCTATTTATCAGCTCTGTATCCACACACTTTATTTTCCTTTATAAATATACATTCTTGCCTTTAACTGATCTGTAGTGTGCTTCTGCATGTTGGTCAGGAAATTATCTCCCAACATGACATTTCTCTCACTGTCCTTCCCTGCTCTTTCTTTTTTCTTGCCATTTTCAACTTACCCCTCATGATAGCTGTCTGTCTGCAGGGCAAGGTTAACACTTCACTGTAGCGTGGGGGACAATAGCCCCATGGGGCTATTGTCTAACAAAATAAACAAAATAATTGTCTAACAAAATAAAGAAAACATTACCTTTAAATACAGTATATATACTTAGTACCTCAAATTCTGTCGTCAAGTGTAGTTAGATGTCCAAATGCTCATAGAAATACAAATGCACCACTATGTCCTTTTGTAAAGGATACTCACATATTATCCTATGTATACAAAACACATCAGAATCTGTGTAATCAGGTACAATTCAGTCACTGCTCTGAGGGGGAGGGAAGTGTCCTTCATATTTGCAAAAAATAAGTAAGAAACCATTTTCAAACAATCCAATCATTAAGTCCACAGAAAAAACATCAGGGGACATTTTAGTCCTCATTTCAACTTGTTTTTAAATTAATCAACATGTCACATTGCAGTTAAACAGTTAGTGTAACATTAACATTTGGAAATCTGTTCATTTCTCTCAAAAGACAGGATTTTTTTTTAAAAAGCCAAGTAACCTGGCAAAACACAATTTTAATTCTAAATAATGAAGAAATGCACGTTTGCATTTAAAGGGCTTTTATTTGGCAAATATATCTTGCACTGGCTTTTTTTTTCTGGTCTTTGACTGTGCAAACTGGTGTTTGATATCTTCAAAATCAAGATTGCTGATAAGTTCATGTACGATGGCCAAGAGTGAAAGTGCAAAGAGCCTTGTCTGTGACATTATGATCCTCAGCTCGTTTTGAACCTGTTTCAAAACACCAAACAACCTCTCACCTTCACCATTACACACAAGCAAGGTTGATTACAATCTGAGCGTAACATAAACATTCGTAAATGTTATCTTAAGCCCATGTCTCTCAAGAATTCGCAAAGCAGTAAAGGTGATGTCTCATTCAGCACAAAGTGTTTAAACTGAACTCGCTTGTCTGATAAGCAACTATCAAGATCTGTTGGATAAGTGGAGCTTAGCTTAGCAGGTCACACTCCCCAATCATCACAGTCCCTCTCAAATAAATGTCACACAAATGTGTGTAGGCTTTGGTACGTTTGGATAAGCATGCATTATGTCAATTTCATTTCATTTTGTTTATTTAGTTTCATTTCATTTAGTTTATTTTGAAACATGATATGATTTTACAATGTTTACATAGAATGCTTCCTAAACATGCATCATGTTTCAAAAAGGAGCAGGATGAAGCATAAGCTTATTAAGACCTACCCCTCAGTTACATAAGTCGTGGTGGTAAAGGACGATTACAGTAAGACAAACAGTATAACTTTTTATGTATTATTCTTTTTTGTATTCATCAAAAATACTTTTCTTATATTGTTTTTTGAATTGCTGGATGCTATTACATTGTTTAATATTTTCAGGCAAGCTGTTCCAGAGGTTCACTCCACTAACTGATAAACTGAAGGTTCTTTTTGTTGTTCGAACATACTTAGTTTAGAAATTTAATTTTCCTCTTAGATTATATTTTCCATCTCTATCTGTAAACAATTGTTGTATGTGTGCAGGAAGTAATTTATTTCTTGCTTTATAAAGAATTTGAGCAGGTTTGAAATCGATCAGGTCTACAGATTTGAGAACTCTTGAATCAGGGAATAAACAGTGAGTGTGATCTCTATAATGTTTGTTATTCGTTACTCGTATTGCTTTCTTTTGCATAATAATCAATGGTTGAATGTTTGTTTTGTAAGTGTGACCCCACACTTCAACACAATAGGTTAGATAGGGCTGAAACAATGAGAAGTATAATGTGTGTAAAGCTTGTTTGGTTAGAAGGTGCCGGGCTTTATTTACAACAGCCAATGACATGATAAGGTTTTAACCTTAACTAGAAAATTTCTGAAGAAATTTTGGAGGGGGGCCACCCGCTGCCCGTCCGGGAACAGGTCGGCCAATCCATATTTGGGCTCTCTGTAATGTGGGCTCGCGCCTATGAGAGGGCCTGAGGTGATGGAGGGACCCGGCTGAGCCCTGGGGTCCGCTGACCGAAGGTAATTGGTTTGAGGAGGTCGGGGGTGACATTGGCTGAAAGCTGAGAAAAATACCTACGCAACGAGGTATGACATTGCCCCGGTCCGGTTCCGACCCGGTCGGGTCCTATCCCTAGAACCAGAACCAGAACCGGGCTCTGACTAAAGCCCTCTAAGCGGGCTTCGCCCGCCTTGAATCACAAATAACGTATTTCTTTAAAATTCATTGAGAGCGGGCTTCGCCCGCCTTGAACCAGGAGTATGACATGGACCCGGTCCGGTTCCGACCCGGTTTGGTCCGATCCCCAGAACCAGAACCGGGCTCTGACTAAAGCCCTCTAAGCGGGCTTCGCCCGCCATGGTAACAGTAATACCGTATTTCTTAAAAAATCACTGAGAGCGGGCTTCGCCCGCCTTTTAAGCAAAAGCACAGCTCACACACCTCTGCAGGGACCCACAGTGCTGCTGTGGCTCTCTGCTGGTCGCCACGGCGACAGCAGCCAGGCCAAAGTCTCTGCTCCCACACCTGTGACTCATCAGTAAGCCGTAGCAGTGACACAGAGAAGTGACATTTTCAATCAAACGTTGGCTCCGAACGGCTGTACGCTGTTCGAAAACTATATCACAAAACTGAAAAATTCTTGGACCGTGAGCGCCTACAGAGTTTAAGGTCGAATACAGTGTATTTTATTTTCGGCTGCTCCCAGCGGTTATTTTTTTATGGCAATTTCAAAATGAGGGTCGTTTTGTCTCTGGTGAAAAAAAATCTCTTCCGATTGCCGGAAAACCGTAAGGCCGAGGTCCAAAGCGGGCACATCGGCGGAAAGAGGAGGCCCGTGGCTACGTTTTGAGGCCATGCCGCAGGCGTGGCCCCCCTAATAAGAAGTTGCGGAATAAGTATTTCGAAGAGTAAAAGGTGGGCCTTGCCTACGGCTGTGGCCCCCCTAAATATTTGAGCACTGTCAAAAGAATTCACCTTCCCACAACAATTATCAATGTAGTTAACACCTACCAGGTTCAGCGAATGGGTAGCACATGGTGTATAATGAATTAGTGGGTTTTGTTTTTTCAAGTTGAGCCTGGAGCTCCATAAGACTTCAGATTAACCAACACATTGATTCATTTTGTTTCAAGAAATTTTACATTAGCAATTCCATTTCATATCTGTTAAATAAGTTTGTATTAGCTTGTGTGTGCCTAAGAGGATGGGTTTTTGGGTCAATACACCCACTGGACTTGTTCAAATGATAAATAGAGACATTGATGGAAAGCAAAAACAAATTAATGAAAAGAATAACATGAATTCAGCCTTGGTGAATCAGCTATTCAGGGTTAGAATAATAATCCTTTCTGTCCTATTTTTACCCAATCTGCCTGTATCCTGTATAAAACACTCGTGAACACTGGTACATTTTTCTCAGCTCCATGGAGATGCTCTGCAAAAGTAATGGCCAAACATACACGAGAAGACCTCTGAAGAAGAGGTCATTTTGCTGCTGCTGACGTTTAGAAAACAAGTAAGGTTTTGTATATGATTTTTGAATTTATCAAACCTTTAACAATTACTATGTCTTATCAAAGATTCAGTAAGGACTCTGAAATGAAAATGATCATGTTGCATTGATGATGGCTAGAGAAGAAAACAAAACATTAAATGTGACATTAAGTGATCTTTGTTTGTTATTTGTGCATGAAATAAGAACAAAATAACATCCTAGCTATGTGGCACATTTTACTAAATGATACATGTAGAGGTGAAAAGGGCTGATATATTGCACTGATGTAACAAACTATATCCATCATTGCTTCCACTTCGAGTGTTTCTTGCTGATTCAGATGGCTTTTAGTTTGAATTCTTTTAAGTTCTGCCCTTATCTTATAAGAAAAAATAAAAAGGACTTGGAAGCAGAATTCAAAATGTCACGTTATGAATCAATGATATTGCCAAAGCCTGTGCCAAAATTTGTGGAGATCTGTGGATATGACATATCAGTTCTGTTTTAGAAAATGTATGCACATATTGAATCTGCTACATTTTTCTGAAAACTTACAACATAGCCTTATGTGTTGTTCTGATTTCCTTATAATAAGCCAAATTGTCCCAACACATTTTGGCCTTGAAGATTGGTCCATATTTTTCAGAGAAAAAAAGTAAAATTGTCCTTCTCCACGGTTTGTCTCAAATGAACTTGGTTCCAAGTAAGGCCACTTTTTTTTCCTTCTATCTGTATTACATTATGTATGTTTTCTTTACCCCTGCATTTGTATTTGCAGACCCAAAATATTTTAACTGGCGATGATGTCCAGATTCCCCTTCTCAGCATGAGCAGTGAGTTACAATCCAGCTAAATAACAGGTTGAAATAATTTGTAGACAATTACATTTGGTTTTTAATTGAATTTCATTACATTTTAGGGCTGCAAGGTGCTGTTTTTGTTAGTGTTGTTGCCTCACAGCAATAGATCCTGGCTAGGGATTCTGTATGGACATTTATGAATTGGTTCTCTGGCTTCCTTCCATTCCCCAGAAATTAAAATGTTACCTCAATTTAATTATCCAAATTAACCCTAGCAGTGCATTTGGGTATGGTCTTGTTTTTCTCACACTTGTGACCAGTATAGTATCTCATCCAATGACAGCATGGTTAGAAAAAATTGATGAATGTGTGGTTTCTATATTTTTGGACTCTATTGGACACTATAAAATGTTTAATCATATTTAAAAGTTCTTATAATAGTGATCAAGAATTAAATTCCTGCGGACATAAGGATGTCTACTTTAGGAGTCATGACTGTTACCTATTGGCAATAAAGTGAACTAAATAACTAGTTAAAGATTAATTAAACACATCACTGTTTAACAAGGTGGATATGAGTTTTTCTCAAAATATAATAGTCATTGTAATCCTACATTTTTATGATAATGTTATTCACAGTCCATTTATTAGTATTTCTTTTTTTAACATAATGTATTCTAAAAACTGATCATTTAGCATTTAAGATCATAAATAAACTAGTAAATTATCAAATATCTTTTTGCCTTTATAATTTTTCCTTGGCATTCAATCAGTCAGAAAATTGCATAATTAATAAAAGATCAGCGTTGAAATGGAAGCTTGGTAAATAAAATTGATCATTTTTTCATGACCAGACTGACAAAAATCTAGCTTCATCATTCAAATCTAAGAGTGCTTCCTTCATTTCATGGAACTCTGAACTATTAGATGAGGTATGTATTAACACTGTTCATTACATAATGGAAAAGAATTAGGAAAAAACATTGTTGAAATCAAAATCTACATATGGGAAAAGAAAAAGTAGACAAGCTGCTAAAGCAGTTGCCTACACTTGCGACACATTTTATTTTTTAGTCTTTTATCCGTACAGTTTCTTCTCTTTTAATTATTATTATTTTGCTTACAATCTAAAAGACAGTAACTTCTGCATTTGGCGAAAACGAACACTTTTTCATTCTTTGGGTCTTAGTAAATTAAATCATGCCAGTAAACACACTTTAAACAGCTTTAATGCTATTCATTCCTGTTTACAATAACACATGGAAAAGTCTACTAATTCAACTATTTCCGCATGTTGTGCTGTTGAAATCAAAGCACAGTCAGCATTTTCAATATATGACTTTCAATCCATTTGTGAGATTATCAATATCTTTTTTTTGTGATGACTTACACATCACATTAAATACATACAGACAAACATTTGAAATATTTTTTTGCAAACTGCATAATGTAAGCTGAATGTTGATGCACCCATGTGTACAAGTTCACGGTTCATTGCAAGTTAAAAATTCAGAAGACAACAGCTTGTGGATTTTTCCCAACATTGATAAAAATGTTGAAAGCTTGACTGGATTGAAATGTCTCTATTATCATTTTGAGCTGCTTTTTTGACACAATTTTTTTTTTTTTAATTCAACGCATGTCAGTTTTTATTCTAGATAAAAAATGGTATCTGGGCTATCTGTGGACATTACCACAAGGAACCAGACGGACTGTCCAGAGGTGGACGTGCCCTCCGCTGTCTTCTTCACCGTTGGAGTGATGAGCCTGGCTGAGAACCTCCTGGTTGTGATCGCCGTCATTAAGAACAGGAACCTCCACTCACCCATGTACTGCTTCATATGTAGCCTGGCTGCTTTTAACACTACCGCCAGTTTGACGAAAACCTTGGAGAACCTGATGATAGCTTTTGCTGATGGGGGACACCTGGAAAAAAAAGGTCTTTCTGTGACCAAGCTGGATGATATAATGGACTCCCTTCTTTGCATGTCCTTTGTGGGCTCCATTATCAGTTTTTTGGCCATTGCTGTTGACCGGTATGTAATTACAGCTTGATATGGATTTAACCATTTTTATTATTTCTGTCAGGGAAAGATTTGATTTCATGATGGCATTTGTTTTTCTAAGGTATCACCACTTTCTTAGAAGGCATCATTTTTATACATTGCAAAAGTATTATTGGCTTTATTATATCACCAGAACTACAAAGAGCATAAACAAGGAAACAAGTCATTGTTCTGTTTGCTGTTGAATTACCTGTTATGGTCTTCGTCTTTCAAAAAATTAGCAAAGGATTATGTCTCGCTCAGTTGAATGGCAAGGACAATTTGTAAGATTTTTGTATGATCAATGAGTCATGGATGTTTGGACTACTGTACTGGTTTTTGCATGTCTGACTATGACATTGTTTATTCCAAATCGTTGAATTCCACCCCAAAAATTAATTTAGTGATTTTTATTAACATAGATTCTTGCAATAAAACACAATTGACTAAAATACCAATCTCAAACAAAAGAAGTCAATTCAAAATTGAAAACTACATGCTGTACATGATGTGTAAGTGTACCTCATACCTTTCCCAAAGCACTTTGCTCTAAAAGTGTCTGCTTCAGTTCACAAAAGCTACATTGATAGACAATTGGCCACTTGGGGGAAGCAGAGCAACCTGAAAAAGTTAATTAAACTGTTTCCATTTGGTTGCATGTATTTCATATAGTGACTGAATGTGAAGATGTTTTTTACTTTTTTACACCATTTTGTTATTCTTCACTCTTTTTCAGGTACATCACTATATTTCATGCACTGCAATACCACAGCATCATGACAATGCAGCGCACTGGAGCCATCTTGGGGTTCATTTGGACAATGTGCGGCGTGTTAGCAATACTGATGGTGAGGTTCTTCGAGTTCAGGTTCATCATGATCTGCCTAGTTGTTTTTTTCTTAGTCTCTTTGGCAGTCATCTGCTTTCTGTACGTCTACATGTTCATGTTGGCTCGTATCCATGCCAAAAACATTGCGTCGCTCCCTGCTGGAGGCGGGGGCAAGCGTCGACAGCGGAGGACATGGGGGAGCAACATGACAGGTGCTGTGACTCTCACCATCCTAATTGGAGCGTTTGTGGTGTGTTGGGCACCATTTTTCCTGCACCTCATTATCATTATGATGTGCCCCATGAATCCATATTGCGAGTGTTACAGGTCCCTTTTCCAGCTGCATGTGGTGTTAATGATGAGCCATGCCCTGATAGACCCAGCTATCTATGCCTTCCGCAGTGCAGAGCTTAGATACACCTTCAGGAAGATGCTTCTTTGCCCCGATTGGAAGTTATGCTCATAGAGGAAGTCTATTCCTCAAGTCAATTTACCTTTAAATTTCATTGTACAGATCTACCTAAGATCTTTTCATATCAAAGAGTCTGTGGCTTAGACATTCAGATCACCAAAACTACCTACCTATTGGTATAAGGCCTTACATCATTGGAAATGCCCCTTCTTTTTGCACTCTAGTTTGATAAAAAGGTACAGGCTTGCTATGATGTGTGCTTTGGGTGCACAATATTTTTTAGAGTTATATCATGCTAGGAGATAGTATGAGACAGATATGGACAATAAAACAGATGTCAATTTTACCATCTGCTTTTATTTTGAGATATGAGTAGATTGGATAGTCCATCGGTCACATGACTTATTCCCCAACTGGTAATGGTCTCACTGTACATATTCAAAAAGATTAAGCATGCAGTTAACAATTAAGAACTAAGTCTGTTACAGTCAGTAATAATGAGTCAATTTGCACACATGCTGGAGTTGAATATACACTAAGTAAATACAATGTTTTGTACATCGATAATCCAATCCAATGGACACATTTTCTTTTTTTAATTTTGTCATGGTACAGTATTGTGTGGATATTTAAATATGTATTTTATTCTTACAACTGCAAAGGACTTATGGCACATTTAAATGAAGAGCTAGTACAACACAAAAAGGAAATGGCACACCTTTTGTAGAAATGTTATCTTGTTAAATTAAGAGACCATTGACAATTCCTTAAACATGGGAGAACTATTACATGAAGAGCATTGATCTTCCGCAAGTACTTCTTAGATAAAATTATGTCAAATTATTTCAAGAGTTAGGCACCGGGACAAAGTTACATAAAGCTCTATGAAACTAATTGAATGTTCATTTTCACATTTCATAACCATGTGGCAGCCTTTACACAATCATTGAACACATAGACCTCAGCAGTGTAGTGGTATGAATGAATAAACCTGGAACAGAGGGACAGAAAAGAGCAGGGGGAGACTACTGTGTTTTATCAGTAAAGGCAAATTTGAGGAGGCTGGTTGTTAACTATGCATGGATGGAAGATACACAACAGCAGGCAGAAAGCTTATTGCTGACATACATATAATGGTATAACTACAGTATATCTCAGGCTAGTAAAGAATAACGTTTAACTGGCTTTATATATTTAGCAGAGACAGTTTGATCAGTGTACAAGGACAAAGGGGATAATCTCAGTGGTAAAGCTAAGATATTATCTTAAAAACCTGTTGGAGATGAAAAAGGATGTTTGATCAAGCAAGCTTGCTGCCTTGTATGCTCCATACATACATTTATCTGTTTTTCTGAATTCTTAACCCTTTAAAGCCTGATCCAAGAATAAAACAAAACAGAAAATTACTTTTTTTTGGTTTGAATTCATTATTTGGCCTTTTAACAGAAATACATTTTTAATATTAATAATTTATTACTATGCGATAAGTCAAGAATATTTCTTGTGTAGTCTTCTGCCCCCTGTTATCAGGTATATCTGATTGTGTACAATAGGATTTTGAGCAAAGTTTTTACCATTAAATTATGCAAAAGGTGTGAGACGCAAAACATTTCAGAAACCGTATGTATCAGATATGATACATTTGGCCTTATAGGGTTAAATGGCTTTTTTGTACAACTGAGTTTAAGGTGAGCTCAATTAATTTAAATATGAATATGTTGCATCTCACTTTTCCAACCCATCTTGATCTTTTTATGTTTAATGTCACTTATTTAGCCTCCAGCAGGATTTGATGCTGCTGATGAGTTACATGACAGCCATCCATATCTGCCACTTTTTTTCATTTGTCATTTTGTCTTTTTCTGAAAGGAAAGACTTTCTCCTAGTATTTATTTTCTGACAGAAATAGCAAAGTTACTCCTTACTTGCACTGCTGTACATTCATTGAGCTGGAAACACTAAATGATTTACTAGTCAAAATCCATGTCCACATATAAATAATGTTCAACTGAGAGACATTCAGCATCATTTATATAGTAGCAAATCACAGCAAAAGACTTCTCAAGACGATCCAAATATATGGTCCAATTCAAACCATTTAGTCAACAGCTATTTGTAAATAGACAAAGTAGAATAAATTATCCAGCATTTTCAAGGCATAAATAGTGAGGATGTATATTTACAGCACAGATTTTTTCTGAAAAGGGTTTCTCCACCATTCACAAGGAGGGCATTGACCAACAAAATTTTATTTACATATGACAAATGCAATGTCGAAAGAAAAACATAGTTTCATGATGTGGAGAAAGGGAAATATATTTAACAGATATTTCAACATATTCTTCAATAGTAGTAAGTAAACATTGTGGTGACATTGTGGTGAGTGGTAACTAAAAACGGTGTATAACTTAGAATATTAAAAGAATTATTTGCAGGACAAGCAGGTTTTTAGAAAAAATATTTTTGCAGACTTCAATGCATCTGCTATTCATTCATGCACGTAGTGTTAATTAGAGATATGTGCATTCTCTGCTGAGTCAGCACTGGGGGTTGCTATCATGTGATTAACAGAAAATATATAAGCTGTCTTTCAATCTCCACAGTTAATATTAGTGGGAAAAACCTCTCACTTAATCAGTGCGTCTCATCAGTCATACACTTATGGATCTCACTGATTTGAAAAGGGAGCCAAAATAAGACAGAAAATATGTCAAGGGGAAAGAAAAGAAAACAATTTTTTTGTGACGCACTTTCAAAATATCATGACCTCAGATGGTACCAGTTGGGTGTTTAGATAATACACCTCATGAATCAACTCTTTGTCTAGATGTTGGATACACTGGGACAACACTGAACCATTAAGAGACACTAATGGGGGCAGTCTCCAATTCAGCTTTTATGATTTGGTGGATAGAATCTGATAGTACACTCGACTGCTGAACAGTGTGTGTTTTGCACATCCAGTATATTTGAATTTCTGGTGTTTCAAATGTACTCTACCCATCCTGTCAATTCATCGTCTCATTCTCTTTTCTCAGTACTTATCAGTTAGAGCCCAAAAGTTGGTACAGGCATTTCTCAGGCCATAACAACAGATGATTTCCTTGAAAGTCTTTCTCATTTCCTGACTCCTGAACGCATATATCAACGGGTCGATCACTGCATTGCACATTATGAGAATGAGGTACATGTTGAAGTGTGACATGAAGCACACGCAATAAAGATTGCGAGGGCAGGAAATCATCAAGATCAGGTGAAGGAAGAAGGGAGCCCAGCAAACGATGAATATCCCCAGAAGGATTGTTAGCGTGATGGCTCCCTTCATGCTAGCCCGTTGGTGGATGGAGTTGTAGCCAGGGAGGGCAGCAATCCGCTTGACGTGCGAGCGGGCCAACATGAACATGTGGCTGTACAGGGAGGCCATGATGAGCAACATGGCGAAAAACATAGCGACCAGGCAGATTATGACTGGAGTTGTTTCAGAGTAGATGATGAAGACGATTCCACAGCCAGTGCAGAAGGTCCAGATTCCTCCAATGATGCAACAAGCTCTCCTGACCGTCATGATGTTGTGATACCTCAGTGCGTAGAAGATCGTAACGTACCTGTGGATAGTAAAATTCTGTTCAGGATTTTGCTAGGTTACTTCAGTAAACTACAATTTTCTAACATCATTCAGTGCCTTGGTATTTTAACGGCACAAAGCCTTAAAATGTATTGCACAAATGTGTAATGTTAAAATGTATTATTATGAGAAATAATAAGCTTTTTAACCAAGAATATAATAAATAAGAACAGAATACAAACAGATTATATAACAGACTTACAGATGGCTGTCATGTGACCTTTATTAAAGGTTTTAAGTGTCCTTTAGCTCAGCATACAATACCTGGTAAAAATGATGAAACTGACACACTATGAGCAAATCAATTCCACTCTTGTGTTAAAAAAAAAAAATTCATGGAATTGTTGAGATGC
Source organism: Menidia beryllina (assembly GCA_013363375.1). Taxonomy (NCBI): domain Eukaryota; kingdom Metazoa; phylum Chordata; class Actinopteri; order Atheriniformes; family Atherinopsidae; genus Menidia; species Menidia beryllina. The sequence goes on from JABUIW010000019.1 coordinate 17,339,082, forward strand.
ATCATAGGTACTGATACTATGTCCCTTCTTCTAGCTAAGAGGGCACAGTGGAACCCTAAACATGTCTTTGTAAACTGTAGAAATAAAGACATGTCCGCATACTTTTCACCAGTCTTATTTCATATATAAATTAGTAAATTTTCTTGCTTTCTCCAACCACTCATTTTTATTTGTTTCATCGCACAAACATAATTTTCATTTTTAAATGCACTCACTTATAGTCCATAACTTCTTCTCTTTAGTCTACTACAACCTTGTTTTTTCTGTTTTGGAGTTAGTTATGGTTTGCAAACAGTTCTGTTTCACACATATTTGCCCCAAAAACTCAACCCTGTTTCCCCTTATCCCCTTTAATTTATTTTCTGGTGCATTTTCTGTATTAAAGATATACTGTTATGAGTTCCATATCCTTTGATATATTACTTAATTTACATTTTTTGTAAAAAAAAAAACGTTCATGTTTTGTTTTCACTTAATAACATTATAGAAATAGATTTTTTTTCATACAAAATTTCAAAGTTGTTTTCATCAGAACACAAAAACTTTATTTTATCTATTAAATCAGTTTAATGTGTTACAATTATTGCTTCATAAGGAAAATGTGTGTAGATTTAATTTCACTCCTCTTAATTCAAAACTTTAAATTTTCAAAACTTCAAAGCACTGTATATTTCACAGTTAAGAAATATATTAAAAATAACATATAAAGCGGAACTTTAAATACTGGGCGGCATATAAGACATTTTTTTAGACACAGAATCCCAAACTGCCTCCAAAGTTAATTCAAAGTTGTGTTGCCCAGAACACCGTATAGTTTAAGACATGCTGTACTATAGTTTATGTGAATTGGAGAATGTGACTTGCAGTGTGAAAAATAAAAGTACAAATAACCTGCTCATTTAATTGATTCACTTACATTTAGTAATTCAGCATGAACTTTAATAAATATATAACACTGAAAATGGTCTTCATGCACATTTACATAACTAAACCTTCATTCCTCAGATACCTCAAAGCAAATAATTATAAGTACGGTAGCTAATTCTATATAAACATCCAGAAAAATGTGTTAGAAATGATTAATATACTAGTAATAGTTTTTTACCTGTCCACAGCAATGGCCAGCAGACTGCACATGGATGCCACAACAGAGATGCAGATCATTGAGTCTAACACATTGTCCATCTGCCTGATGAAGTGCTCTTCCGCCACCAGCTGTCTGTTGTTGAGGAGGTAAATGATGATGGTCTCCCAGGCGTTAGACAAACTCACCAACATGTCTGCTACAGCCAGACTGTAGAAACCAGATAGATTAATGAAAACTTTCACATACACATACATTTTCAAAAAAATTACAAAGGCCCTTCCTGTCAATAGTTTCTGTATACAGCTATTGCAATCAAAACCCCTCCAGCTGTGTAGTGACATTTTCATTGCCTTAATGCTTGAGGAGATGTTACATTATTTGATGATTTAACAAGAACTTTAGATATCACTTCCATATATGGCTTTCCTAAATGTAAATGAAGATAAAACACTGAAAATTATGGTAATGGTGGCTGTGAACACACCCATCAACATTATATCTTTAAATATCCTCTGGATACTGGACCCGAGTAGCTTAATTCTTCTCCAAATTTGAGACCAATCCCTTTCCTCACCAAGGAAGATGCAAGGGCTTTAAGGTTTTGAAA
>JABUIW010000019.1:17342433-17355070 GCA_013363375.1 Menidia beryllina
GTAAACTTTAGTTGTTATAAGAGTAAATCCCTGTTCAACATGAGTCTGACAACTAAGTAAGTAGAAAAAAAATTCAACTTTAATACAAAAAGCTGGATCGGGACATCCCTACTGTATTTCTACATAATAGGATGATTTCTATAACCATAAAATAGTTATTGAGGGGTGAATTGATTCAGACGGAGCACTACTGAAGGCCTAGGTGTGAAATGCACTGTCCGCCACTGGGTGTCAATAATGCCAAAGCAACGCCATGGACAAATATCTGGACCTTCTCAACTCTTCTGCCAAGATTGCATATTATTCTCGGCCCTTGACACTTTGCAATCCTGCATCTTTACTGAGAGACTCCACTAGAACCTCAACATGAGAAGCCAGCTCAAACTCTGGATTTTGGACTCTCCCACCAACAGAACCCGGTGTAGTGGATAGAATGGGTTTGGGCGTGCCATAGTGATGATGTGCACTAATTGGTCGGGTGGTGTTGGGAGCGGTAGCATTTGAAATATCACCTGTTCACTCGCAAGGTGACAGTTTTAGTAGTGAGTGGGTGATGGGGGAAGCCTACTTTTTGCTGACCGCCTTACGCTTATGCTTTACGCTTTACACTTTATGCTTTTACATCTGATCGAATTAAATTTGCTGTGAGCGTTCACTCTGGATTACCGCTTGTAGGATTATGGATGCCTATGAACTGATTCACTGACGTGTTTCAATGTTGGATACCTGAAGATTAAATAAAGCGTATCCCGAAGCCTTTGGACTGGCGTTTTGAACATCTAGCGCGTTTGGCTCGTTAGTTTCCCCTAATCAGCTGCTCGGCGACCTAAAAGTTCGTTGATCAGTCGCCAATACCCGGCAAGATTAGCTATAACTTCTCCAATCTCCTGCCCCCCTCCACAGACTGCCCACAGGCTTGCATGCTTTCTCCACAGCTCTTGAAATTGCACATGGATGAGTTCAGATCCATGAGCACCGAATGTCACCTAGTAGAGTTAGCCATCTCTCCAGTCCAGAGGAAGCATCTACTTAGGAAACTGAATTCTTTTTCTACTATGCATTCAGTTCAGGTGTCTTAGCTTTCTTCATACACTACTGGTACCAATCCATCACCTTATAGCAAAGGAAACACCTGCACAACATTGTAAAGGTGTGTTATAGTTCCTTTTTCCCACCAGCACTATGAATAAACTTCAGATTAATGCACAGATTTTAATATTATTAGTGACTATGCAAGCTCTGTGTTCCCCATTTGAGCCGCTAACATCTGGTGGTAGGCTTTTAAGATCTAGAATAAAGAGCAACCATTCTTGCCAAGGATATTCTACTCCTAAACTCTGAGGGGTTTAAATAATTCTGAGATTTTCCCTTTGTGCAATATTTTTTCATGTGTAATATCATAATATTCTCCTGTGCAATATTACATAGGATATAATATCAATATTAGACTAATATTAGTCGTTGCCAGATTTGCTAATGATTCTGCTTCCAAAATGTTTGCCTTTTTAGTTGCTTGGTCTTAATTTAATCTATGCTATAATTACTTATTTCCTGTTATAAAGAATCTGCTATTTTTACATTATTATTAGTACACATTTCATCACTTACCGTTTCTGACTGCAGACTGCATTGCAGACAATATGCTGCTTTTTCCACCTTTGTGTAATTTCTCTTTTTTATTTTTTATGTGCTGCTTTTCACCCTCTTCACCCTCCCTAATTGGACTTGTGAGATCAATTAGGCTTTTTCTCATTCTGAGTCTGAAAACGTTTTCAAAAGAGCAGTGAACGTAATGTGGCATATGCCAATTTATGTTCACTGCTCTTTGAGGATTAGGTGCTTTGAGCTAGAAGCCATAACATTTGAATTATTACAAAGACAATCTGTTCGTGTTCATTTAGTTTAATGTGAAAACTAACATTTTTAACATGTTAGCGAAGCTATCCCTGTATTCATTTTCACTCTTTAATAATAAAGATCAACCAGAATGGATTGAATTGCACTCTGCTTCCCTCCCTGAGAATCATTCATCTACTGTTTGTGGGCATTTTACAAGCAAACCGGCAGCCAACCTAAAGCCGGATGATTAGTACGTTATTCTATCCTCAATTTGTAACTCTGAGCCTAATATTTTGCAAAGTTGGTTGTCATTTCTAGCGAAGCTGTTTACATTTTCATGTTGGACATTTGTCAAAAAGTTGGCAGGAACACAAAATGTTGTTTTTCTTATGTTTTCGTGTACTGTATAATCACCTTGCTAATAAATAATGCTAAAACTCATATGTGACTTAGAGTTAAATTGCATGAATGATACAAAGCATCAACATTGAGAGATTTGCTGGCCAAAAATATGTTTAGCCACTTTCTTACATTAATGATCAACATGAAAGTTTTACCTGCAAACAAAAAAATACATGGGGGAATGAAGGTTCTTGTTCTTTATTATGGCCGCAATTACCAAGATGTTCTCCAGCAAAGAGATGATACCGAGGATCAGAAATACCTGAGCGTAGAAGACAAACAAAAAACAACAGTAGAATGAGAAAAGCACAAAAGTAATGTTGGATTATTGGTGATCACATAGAGAGTTTAAGCCACCATCAGCAACAAAATTATACTGTATTGTTACCAAAAAAAGAGGAAACTCTTAAAAAAATCACACAAATAAACATACACACAGATACGCACCTCCACAGCGATATGGAGCTGCTCGCATGCTGCAGGTGAGGGGGTGCTTATCTTGTCATGTTGAAGTGGCGGGGCAAGTGTGTAGTTTTGATGATAGGTGTAGTTGCCCAGGATCTCCTCCCCATGGTAGGATGGGACTGGGTAGGACTTATTAGTCACATTCATCCCTGCTGTGATTCTCATCCAGATCATTGTAACTCTATCTGCGCGCCATTTTTTCAAGCTCACTGTTGGAAAAAAACAAATGCCAGATTAGCAAGGGTCACGTTTAAAATAACATCAACGTAACCGAGGTGTGAATAAACACTGTTGTTGGTATCAATAATATTTTTTTGTGTTTTACTTCCAACACATGGATTGATTTAACTAACTTATCAACAAATTACTGGGAAAATCATCCATCTTAAAACTACTTTGCTGTCACATTTGGCCAAACAAATTTGTGCTGGCATTTGACATAATACTTAAGTAACTGGAGCACATAAAAAAGCATTTGTCATACCAACAAGGCCTCAGCTGATGAGTTGTGATGAGTTGTGAAGAAAAGAGACTTTAAAAAGACACAGAGGCACAGTTTTCCTTGCAGCCAAATACTTTTGAACTCATGATCCGTCAAATGGACACCGCAGTACAGTCTTATGATGCCCTTTCAATTTCTTTCGCAATGTATTTAGGTAATGTAAATTCATTCACCCATTCAGACACTCTTTCAGCCTTCTTAGTCTATATGGGATGTAGGCTGTCCAGTGCCTTTTTCTTTCACACAGATCAATTGACTATTGCTCCTTGTGATGGCCAAACCCATGATCACACTCCATTAAAGTCGATCACTCCCTTATGCACTATTATTTATTAAACACAAAACTGTTTTAGTGTCCAATAAAATGTTTATTGGTTGGTTGGTTGGTTAAACATTCAAGAAAATTTCCATCTGATCTTTTTGGTGTTTAGTTTAGTAACACATTTAGCTGAACTTTGGTTTCTGGTGAATACATAATTTGTATAATAATTTGTATAATTTGTATTCCGTTTAGTTACCCCTACTGTGTTATAATGGTCTGATCAGATAGAATATAAACCCATAAACCCTTGTGAGGTCAGTTCCGTTTGTTTGTGCAGCTAGTTTGTTGTTCACATTTTTGCCAGTGTTCTGTTTTGTTTCTTTGACCTCTTTGATGAGCTCAGCATTTTGTAGTGATGGGCAGATGAAGTTTCATGAAACACTGAAGCCTTGCGTCCAAATGGTTCACTCTGAGGTAAAGCTTCTTCAGTCTTCTTGGACTTAAACATATTGGCAGTTGGCATGAATTTAAAGTGTGTGGAATTTTAAGTAAGCCTGTGAATAAAACTCTCGGCAAAATAAAGAATTGTGCAAAACATGTATTTTGTGATGGCAGTATACTGTGTATATATATATACCGGCAGTATGGAAGAGGATTATTTGGAAATGATGAAACTCTCTCCAAATCATTTCTACCACTCTCCAAACTTTCTTTAACTATATCCAAACTATATCCAAATGGTCTCCAGGCGCTCACTGACTAGCTCTCCATGAAACAGCCAAGTTTTGAATGGAGTCTGCGGGGTTTATAACGCTGTCAAAAGTTACACAATATCCTAACCTCTCGTGTGAATCAGTCACGGCAGGGCAGAGAGGATTGCACCTCCTCCCCTAAATGAAGCAACCATCCATCTCGGAAACTCCACCTCCCCAACTCAGCACAGGCTTGGCAGTGTCAATACAGACATCACTAGCATTTTTTAACTTCAATTTTTGGATTTGAATAAAACCCGATTTTTCTAATACATCCTCTGACTCCCCCTGTTTTCTCCCACACTCCTACTCCTTACAGCCTCTTTTCAGGGTCACAGCCTGTCCAGTTTCCATTGGGGAATATGGGGGAAGCAACCTGTTTGCATGGCTAGTTGCCCTCATAGGGTCACACATGGACAAATGAGACAGCTATGTGCATTCCACCACCACATTCACTCATAGAGTCAATTTACAGTCATCACTCAACAATGGAAGGAAGTCACACATACATGGGTAGAGCACCATCCATTAAAGGGATTCAAACCAGGAAACATCTTGCTGTGAAACAAAGTTGGAAACAGCTAAACCCCTGTGCAGTCATTATCACTTTACCAGTTGGCTTTTCCACTGTACGGCAACTCAGATACCAGTTACCAGATACAATTACATTACAATACTGGCAGAATTTTTCACAATCAATAAACAATTCAATAACAGTTTTGGCCCATTTAGCCTCCCTGCAAATGTGTTATAGCTTGGTTTGTCTTTGCCATATCCTTAGTCTTTTTTCTAATGAACAAGTACCTGTGTTCACCTCCACACATTGTAACATCTTGTCTTTAGTATTTTTGTTTTTCAAAGTTTAGTTTCTTGTCTTGGCTTGGCTGCACCTTATGTTTTTCATTTTATGAATACATTTTCGTCAACTCCAAGTCTATTGAGTCCAATTGGACAGAGTGAGCAGCTGGGTCCTCTTCCACAAACACTTCCCACTACAACTATTCAATATTCACCAACGCACTCATACACTATGTCTTTATGGGTTAGACGGTTCTTCTTATCCTATCACACAATTTGGACAAGGAATTTGGAAATATCTCTTGGTAAGACACTAAACCCAATTCTACCTACTCATGCTTAGATTTGTGAAAGTATAGAAAGCACCGTGTAGCCTGTGTAGTGAATAGATTTTTTGTTGCATGCAGTGTAAATGCATGTTGCTAAAAAATATAATGAATACAGTTCATTTACAATTTAAAAATGAGACAATGATACAAAGGGGAAGGGGAATCATTAGGACAGTTTTCTCTCCTAAAATACATAAAAAATTCTAACCCATACTTTCAAATATCCAAAGATAATGGAAAAAAATGACAAGAGGAGATCTTCCATTAGAAAGTCCTGAATGGAATTAACAGATTACTCAGTAATAATACTCAAAATAATAGTGCTGTAGATGTCACTAATCAAACAGTGAGTCAATAACCTAGCCTTTTACCAGGTCCAGAAAGATGCCAGTCATCAAGGACATCATGAAATGAGACAATAATTTACACCTTATGTACCAACATCTACATTTTTCTTTTTATAGCTGTTTCAAACGATTGGATACTTGCACAGGTAAGGTGAACCAGTGTTCCAAAATGGAACATCATTTGCATAAATTTCACTTGTAGTGTCTGAAGCTTACATAAAGTTACAGACTGTTCTGTTCGAAAGCATCAACATCTTAAATAAACATATTCTTAAGTTATAGCGTCAAGTGGAGTTAAGTCACAGGAAGGGAGATGCACAAACCCGGGTTACCGACTATAGGAGGACTGGCAATCATCTCCAGACCCATAGCAAGTTTATGTAAGGGTGTGACAGCGGGATGCACACCTTAAGACTTAAAGTAAGACCAAATATGGGAAGGTGAGAACACTGGTTAAAAGAAGGACGCACCCAAAGTTAGACAAAGCTTTCTCAGACATTCCACTTTGAGACCTCTGCAGATTTGTTGCGTCTATCTTTACTTCTGATACAGACCTGGCTGAAAATATAATCCTCCTTTGTTCCCCCAAGTCTGTCTCACCAGTCTATTCCTGCAGCATATTCACCTGAGCTATTTGAAGACAACCATCTCCATAATACACCACACGCTTATTGTTAATTTCAGTGACTTGAATCTTAAAGGGATATGGTTGATATTGCATTGTTATTAATTATCTAAAAAAAAATAATTGGATATAATGACTGTATTTTGATAAAGGAAAATTTAGAACAGTTCTGCTGTGGAAATTTCCGATGGCTTTGGCTTTTTATATTACCTGAGATGGGATTACAGCATTACCCAGAGTGACTCATTAATAAGTAAAAATAGCCTAAGGCAGTCTTCAAAAGACACAAACAAATACTCACTATATGAAATTTTTTTTGCAGTAGCTGTGTGTTGTAGTTGATGGGTGCATGTTTTGTTTCCTACAGCTATGATTTGACTTGTATGCTTGACATTGTGATCATACTGGAAGAGACTAATGGTGTGTGCAGCATGGAAAGTGTGGTTACTGGAATGTAAGTCATTATACTATGTATGTTCTGCTCCCACATATTCTCATGCATCGTCACTATAATTTATGACGACAGTCTTCAACTTGTGGAGACATGTTCATCATTCCTGAATGCTATTTTTTACTTGTAAATTGTGAATATGTTAATAATCGTATTCTTATCTCACTGCCTCTCACACTTAACCCAAGCTGATTTGATGGTTCACTTCCTTCTAGGTCTGTTTTTTCATCAAACACTAATTTATCCACCCACTGATAATGGTCATATTATATGATAATGTTAAGCCTAAATATAATTAACACCATCTTCTGTCTCCTTTCTATAATGTCTGAAAATATGACTGAAATAAATGTGTTTTTAGATTTTCTTAAAATATGTACTCTTGATACCTAATAAAGTTTTACAGATGAAAAACAAGAAAGGGGTATATTTAGTAGAAGATACAGTGTGTTGGCTTACACATGACGCTCTAACAGTGTTTGTATTCGTGGTCTATCAACCAATGGATTTGTTCAAGTACCTTTTCAAGAATAAAATGGTATGACAAATAAAGATATACAAGAAGTATCTCCCGAGAGTGGGGGCTGTTTAGACATGTTTAACATAATTTAAGCCCAGATGGTGCCGTGGATGGCCAACGCAATTTGTTGGTGCTCATTTTTTTTACCTGTTTTGACATAATATGCAAAGCTCTTTTACAAAGAACGAGTTTGTGGCCATAAAGGGAACGACCACGTCGGATTTATTTCACACTCTTTTTGCTCCCGTCTGTGAAAAAGGTGCCTTCACCATTGTCCATGCCGTGAACACGCTACAGGAGAGGAAAACACGCTGGAACGCTACTACACCTCCAACAGCCCAAAATGCGCACTCCCCCATTAGGGATTTTTTTTGTCCAACATGCAATCACTGGCCGACAAACTGAACGAACCTCACAAACAATGGGTGGAAGCAGGGACCTTTCTCTATCTTCTGTTTTGTGTTTCAGAGAGACGTGGCTGTGTGAGGTGATACCAGACTCTATGGTCCAACTAGTAGGCTTCCAACTCTTAAGAGCTAATTGCGCCACCAAACTCTCCAGCAAAACCGAAGATGGAGGTTCTGTTTCTACACAAACTGCGTCTGGTGTAAAAACATATCAGTGGTCCTGCAGCACAGCAACTTTTTAAAATAAATTCCAAACCCTTCTACTACCCCCGTGAGTTTGCGTCATTCATTCTGGTCGGGGTTTACATTCCACAACAGGCCATTGTGCAGGATGCACAGCGCGGGATTGCAGACCAGACACTGGGTGTGGAAGGAACAAACCGGGACTTTAACAAACGTAACCTTAACTACGGACTTCCCAAACACACACAGTTCATTAAATGTCAAACCAGAGTCCCTCCGACCACGTCATGCTCTACCTGATATCTGCGTACGAGCAGAAACCAAAACTATATAAACCTGCAGTGACTACATCAATGACGTGGAACGGCGAAGCTGTGGAAGATTTACGAGTGTGTTTGGATTGTACAGACTGGGATGTGTTCAGGACTGCAACCAACAGTCTTCTGTGTGGAAAGCTGTGTACCATCACCAACCAGGGTGAGTTACAGCAATGGCAAACCTTGGTTCACAGGCTGACTTAGCCAAACAACAGTTCCCTGAGACAGTCTGAGAAACTGACTTAAGACTCTAAAGATTACAAAAATATTCATGTCACCGATGACCACTATGGGACAGTTATGGAAGAGAGCAAGATGTCTAGTTCATCTAGAAAGTAACCCATAAGTCCTTGTGGGTGATATATCACGATCAAGCAGATTTTGGCTGGTGCAGTTAGCAAGATGGCATAGTATTGAAAAGTGTTGTATTTAACATTAGACATCAGTTGATTGCATTTCCATTTGTTGGAAATGAGAAAGCCTGTTTCACTAATGAATTAGTGAATTACCTTCATAAAGCCGGATCCAAGGAAAAATATAAAGGAAAATGTAATATTTTTTATCCTCACATCTTTATTTATCCCTTTAACAAAATATAAAAAAATAAAAAGAAATCACTTTTGAATATTTCTAATTTGTTACCATCCAATAAGTAAGAAATTAATATCATGTAGTCTTCTGTCCACGTTTGTACATTTGTCTGTTAATGCCCATCATTTAACAAAGGAAAAACCATACAGACAACCTGTAGGGATAAGCTGTGATAAGCTTGGTGTATTAATATGTCTGTAAAAAAGCGTTTGAACTTGTGCTTGTTTTCTGCAACATGAAGTAAAATCAACCAGAAATTGTCAAGAAAATAAAGTTTATCAGCCTAGTCTCTGTGTATGTGGGCTATTGAAATATTGTTGACAGTTGAACACATGTAAAAGACTAAATATAAAAACACAAAACTGACAGAAAAGCTTATAATTTCTTTATTAGCTTACGGGAAATAGAATTGTGAAGCTCCACATTATATGTATCAATCAATTCACAATAATTACAATTTTTGTTCACTGTCAGTGCCAATGATATAGTTGTTTTTTTCACCATTCCCTTTTTTGACAACATTTTATACACCCCGGTAAATGCCAGAATTGAACAGTTAACAATGGAAGCTGGGAGAAGCTACAGATCTCCTCAGGCTCTGATCTTTCTGATCCACCATAACCACACACCACACCGAGATCTCAATCTTCAGCTCATATGATATGAATCCAATAATGTCAGTACAGACAGAGCCAAAGCCACGTGGTCAGAGGCGATTTTCTAAGGTTGCTATGGCGACCTTTAAAACATACTGTTTTGTGTTTTCTTCTCCGCAAACATGAATCCTCTGCCCAAAAATAATGGCACTATCACAATTCAAGTCAGATACCTGGCTTGTGGCTACATGAAGTGTAATTGGAATTAACAAGTGGTGGATTAAATTATAATGTTAAAGGCAACTGATATTAGAAAGTACAAATTACACCAAATTGCATTTATAGACATTTTGTGTGTCAAAGTGTGTTACTTTTCTTCGATCTCATAAATCTGTCTGCGTGTAAATACAATAAATGCTTCAGATATAACCTATTGTGGGAGAAATTACTTTATATTCATATGCATGTTTGTTTGCAGACATATTTTGTCACCATGCACATGATACAATCACAAATGAGTCACTGTTGTTTTTTTGTCGTCTGCTCAACAAGAAGAGTAGGCGTTGACTATTTGTTTGTTTCTCACTTTGTATGTATTTTTTCATTTTAAAATATTAACGTTAATTAATTCTAATGGATTCACCGACAAGGTGGCGAGAGAAATGAAATACAGACAGAATTAATTCAGAAAGTTCATGTTGGACTAGACTGAATACAAAAGGGTACACACTGTCAATATACAATTATTAGTGCACCCTGAAATGTTCCTTTCGAACTTGTATGTCTTTTTAGATAAATATCAAGGATTTAATGGGCTAAGGGGTGGTGTGGTGGGTAGCACCTTCACTTCACAGCAAGAATGTTCTGGGTTTGAGTCCCAGGGGACCCAGGACCTTTCTCTGTGGAGTTTGCATGTTCTACCTGTCTGCATGGGTTCTCAGGTTCTCACAGTCCAAAACCCTGCATGTTAGGTTGATTGGAGATTCCAAATTTCCCCTAGGAGTGAATACAAGTGTATGTCTCTGTGTGGCCCTGCGATGGACTGTCGGACTGTCCAGGGTGTACCCCGCCTCTCGCCCATTGACCGCTGAGATAGGCTCCAGTTCTCCCCGCGACTTCATTAGGGAATAGGCGGTAAAGTAATGGATGGATGGATGGGCTAATGAGGCCATCAAATGCAAAGATGTCGTGATGTAATATTATTTTGCTGAGTCTCACTTACATATGAGTGTCACTTATTTTGAGCACATTAAGCTTAAGTAAATGTGCATTTGGCTGCATGCCACAAGGCCGATCAGAATTTGGACCTCAATGCTTAAAGGACTTATCAACGCTTTACCAGTGCTGTGAAAATCAATCCCAGTACACTGCTTAACATAGCTACTATATTTATTCCATATTAAATTTTTTTTTCTTTTCTCCTCAGATTTAAATATACTGTGCTAACGGCAAAGCCAGGATGGAATTCCTTCTGGATTTTTATTCTTTAGTGTATTTATTTTAAAAGCATATTTTGTATGAACCTTTACCACTACCACATAGACACTTCTGAGTTGCAGAATTTCCACGTTCAAAGTAGAACATCAAAGAATATGATTTGACTATTCAACAAGACAACTCTTAAATGACAAAGTCCAATGAGCTATAATAAGCACAATGTATTTGAGACAAAACCAGAATATTTAAAGGTAACACTAACAATTAACATACTGACAAATGCAGAGAAGAATAAAGAGCAACATCAGTGTAAGAATACAAATTACTGTCTAATATCTGCTTTATATGTTTATGAACCTTTTCATTAAATGAATTATAAAAAATGTGTTTTATTTTCTGGTGTAAAACAAATAACATTAATACGCTATCATGAATGTAGAGAGCATTGAAAGGATGACTCACCCCTCTCAGAAGCAGTTACTCAATTTCTCTCTCAAAGAAGCACAGCAGACTGAATGTTGTCTCTATGGAGAATCATATCGGAAGATTCTCGCACCGAGAGTGAGCGTGAGAGAGAGATAGAGAGAGAGGAACTCCCTTTCCTTCTCCGACAATGTGGACATAGCATGCAGCCAATGCCAGCTGTTTCTAGTCATTCTTTACTCACAACCGAATGGAGGAAGCAGCTGCCAAACAAGCTTCTACCATGTTTATAGATAATCTATCTTTCAACAGCTCCCTCTGAAATAGCTGCATTAGGTAGCTATAGCTACCTAAAATGCCGCATGAAATGAAAAACGTCAACTAATGCGCTCTTAAAATATATTTTGTTTTTTTTTGTGGTTATATAAGCAAATTGTGAAGGTAGAGCTGATTACTATTCTGAAATGACAAAAAACCTTAATGGTGTTTCATACACTGTAGCTACGCTGATAAAAGAGAGTTCTATTGAGTCATGTATTCCTTTAAATCTCAGTGGGGGGGTTGTTTCTTTGGAGAGAGGATTCATGCAATCCTCTCTGCTAACATTACTGATGCATCATTTAGAGCAGTTTTAGAAATAAATTCAGAACATTGTTTGTTTTTTAATGTTTTCTTAGATGTATTTCTGAGCTAAAGATAATAAGTCTCCTCTAAACCACAAAACTGTGCTGTTGACCTAATCCCAATCGTATTTTCATATAGATTTCCCCCTCAATCGACATGCCTATACTGAATTTGATCAATTTATCAGTTGGTCGGCTATGTTCCACAGACTTATAGGGTGCAGTAATTAAACCTTCACTGAAAAAAATAAAAATAAAATAATGCCGGAACTGCGGCTCGATCACAGCATTCTATTACATAAATGTAAAAATGTTCAGATTAAAATATCTGCATTACGTATGTGTATGTGATTGATTTCAGATTGTTAATGTCAACAAAGGATCTTCTTCTCTCAGTAAAGTCAGTTATGAGGTTCCTTAGGATTGTACTTGGGATAATTCTCTTTATTATTGTAGAAGCTATTTTTCGTATTTACATTAGTGTGAAGCTAAAATCCATGAATAAGCTAAAATATGTGTGTTTTGTCTCCCATCTGTCTACCATCTGTATCTTCCAAGGTTTGGACGTCAACCGGGAAAAACATGACAAAGGCATGACGTCCAATACTTTCCTATATGTGTGTTTTGACCATTCTGTGGTGCCGACCTGTCTACCATCTGTGTCTTCCAAGGTCTGGCCTTCAACAGGCCAACTACCGGGAAAAACCTTATAAGGGCATGGCAGATACTGTGTCCAAAACTTTCCTATCCCATAATATGTACACTGCT
>JABUIW010000019.1:17365070-17381762 GCA_013363375.1 Menidia beryllina
TTGTTCAGAGATGGCTCCCCCCACACAGGCTTCCTATAAAAAAATGGCTGTTATACTTTCATGATGTTATTATGATGGAACTGTCTACTGCAAGAATCCATGGGGCGAGATTGTCAACTATACATATGTGGGAAAGAACTGCAGAAGGAGTCACAGACTTGCTGGCGAACCACGCACAATGAGATGTCTTGCATGCTTTGTACCTTTTTTTTATTTTTTTTTTTATTTTATTTTTTTATTTTATTTTATTTTTTTCCCATTTTTGACCTAATGGGTCATGTGATTTGTATCTAAGGTTGGGGTGGGGTGGGTGGGTATTGATTACTGACTCTGTAATGTTCCTGTTTCCCAGCTTGGGAATTTGTTCTTAAATAAAAAACAGTGAATCACAAAAAAAAAATAACGTAACCCAACTAATGAATGTTTCGCCAAAGCCCATCTCAATTATTGTATGTTTAAGAAATTGCCAATCAACCCGATCAAACGCTTTTTCGGGTCTCTACATAGAGATGGAAAGATGCTTTGAAGAGTTCTAACACTTTAAGTTTCCTCAACAGAGTCAAAGCAATTCAACTCAAGATTCTACACAGAGCTCACATTTCCTCCACCCTGCGTCACAAGTTTGACATAAACTGTTCTCCCCAATGTCCCAAGTGCAAAATAGAAGTAGGTAGTCTCACTCATTGTCATTGTTCTGTAGGAACATACAGGGACATTGGCAAGCGTAGGGCCAGAAATCAACAAGATTTTGTCTATTACTACTGAATGCTATCCACTGTGACATGTTACTGACTAATATACAGGGAACTTCTACAAAATGACATGTGCTAGAAGGTGTGTTCTTCTGAACTGGAAAACAGATAGGGTCCCATCCAAAACAGGCTTGCATAAGGTCATACTGGAATACGTCTCATTGGACTACTTGACATGAGCACCACTGGGATAATGTCTTTCACAGAGTATGGGAGCCTTTCTAGCTTTATATTGTACAGGACATATCTACAGTTAGAGGCCTTGTGTAGCATACACCCATGCAACCCTGTCTAATACTTGTAGCTCAAGTATTTAGTATTATCATTTTAAAATGTATTTGTTCCGAAATCTGAGCCAAATGTGAACCATTCTGTGTTTCTTGTTTTGTTTTATTTCTATTCTTTTTTCTTTTCAGTGTTTGTTTCTATTGCTATCATCTTTTATTTTCATATATTTTTGGCATCTACTCTCTTATTGGGGACACTATTTGTGACAATTTGCCATTTTTGTTGTTGAAATTTTAAAAAATGTATACTCACATATATATACTGTATATATATTATATATATATATATATATATATATATATAAAAACTTACTAAAGAACATAGGTGTTTGCTGTATTTAAATCATTTTTTCCAGACACACAGACGCACAGAATTCCATAAAAGCACTAAAACTGCACAAAGTCTTCTAAATTCCCATTGGCTACATGGAAACAGAATTCCAACCCCCACCTGACTTCAACGCTGCACCTCCACAAACGGCATCAAGTTGAAATCCATCCTGTAGTCTGTTCCGCTGAGATAAAAAAATGCCCATCTTTGCTTTGGCAACTAAAATATTGAAACATTTGGACATAAGCTTATTTCCTCTGTTGTAAAGAACTCCGTTAATAAATATAGAATTAGTAAAAACACCAAAAATGCTAAAAACACTAAACTGTGAGATTAAAACTCTCAATCTCTCACAATCCATAAAAACATGAAAAACATTCTCAAACAAACTGTGAGAAAGGACATTAATTAAAAAATCAAATTAATGATGACTGATAAAAGTGAGTTTGTTGAAATTGCACCATAACGAATCCTCCACTGAAGATCACCAGTCTGTTTTTTATTGGAGGCTCTTAAATAGTCCTACACTGGGTCTTTTGTCCTCAAAATGTGTCCACCCATGCACTGACATCTCTTCTCTGCAGGGTTATTTTGTTCATTACCTTCACACAACAATTACGTACAACTTTTTGGCCCATGTCTAGGAGTCTTTGCTGCATTAAAGGGGACTTGTCTCCTCTATGAATTCAGGATCCAGCTGTACCTCGGGGAAAGAGTCTATCTAGTCAGGTGGCTTTTTTCCTTCAGAATACAGTTGCAAGAGGCACCTCTCTTTTGTTGTCTCTTTCTCTTTCACTAACCCCAGAAATATGTGCACTATCCTTGCAGATCGGAACCCCCAGTAGATCCCACTGCGTTGATGTTAGAGAGGCCTGGTGACGATGTTTCCACCAGTTGTTTCACGGTTGTTGTTCCTGATGGGCACAACGCTTCTCACAATCCTGTTAATGTGCTGTCGCAGACATCCAATCTCAATCCACAGATAAAAGTTTTTTCTAAAAGCCAATGGCAAGAGTTATAGATATCTGTAATCTTTTTTAACTTAATGAAACAGAGTCCTCTTTTGTGGAACCAGGTTCCAGTTTGGGTCCGGGAGGCAGAAAACGTCTCTATATTTAAGAGTAGGCTTAAGACTTTCCTTTATGATAGAGCTCATAGTTGGAGTAAGTCCACCCCTAGTTGTGCTGCTACAGGCCTAGACTGCCGGGGGATGCATCATGATGCACCGAGCTCCCCTTTCCTTTCTCTCTCTCCCTCCCGGTGCAACCTCATTCCATTAACAATGTTACTAACTGGACTCTCTCCCTTCCCCGTAGTCGTGTGCTTTCTCGTCCCTCCTTCTCTCTCCTCTCTCCTCCTATCACTGTTTGCAGATGTTCCTGGCTCTGGAGCTGTGGGGTCTGGATCTGTGGTTGGGAGTCTCCTCCTATCACTTCCTGCAGGTGTTCCTAGAGCTGTGGAGTCTGGATCTGTGGTTGGGAGTCTCCTGCTGCCCCCGTGTTCCTGCTCTGTTGCCGTCATAACTTCTACCATTATCATTAGCATTAATATCATTGCCATTTTTCATCTAGTCTATGTGTTGCTGTGTTGGCTGCCTCTCTCTGCTCCCTCTGTCCTTCTCTCGCCCTCTCTCTCTCTCTTGCCCTTTCTTTCCCTCACCCCCAACCGGCCGAGGCAGATGGCCGCCCACCCTGAGCCATGGTTCCGCTCGAGGTTTCTGCCTGTTAAAAGGAAGTTTTTCCTTGCCTGTGTCGCCTAGTGCTTGCTCATGGTGGGAATTGTTGGGTTTCTGTAATTATCTTCAGAGTAGGGTCTGACCTGCTCTGTTTGGAAAGCGCTGTGACAACTGTTGTTGTGATGTGGCGCTATATTAATAAAATTGAATTTAATTGAATTGAATAATAATGACACAAGACTTAAAAACTGATAAAACTGAGGCTTTAACCTCAGCTGACTAAAATCGGTTAAAAACAGATCAGCATCCTACCCCAACATATTCACACGTCCGAAAATGCAGCTTGCCACGTCCCTCCAAATAATGTCAGGGGATCATCACAAGTATTTGTGGATGAACTGTATGCGAAACGTGGCTGTTCTACTGGCCAGGTGGACAAGGCCCTGGCCCCTCTCCGCTCTCTTTAGACCGTTACAGAAAAACTCAGCCATCTCAAACTTGACTAAAAAAACAGGCAGTGGGTCTAAAACACAGAACCTGTGCCACAGCTGCAGTGCAACAAGATTGTTTAAAATTATAAGACATTTGAGAATGCAATCATTTTCACTTTGCTAGTTTACTTTATATTTTCTGTTCCACGTTTTTCAAAATTTTCAGTATCACAGCTTTATTTCGAAGTTAGATACCAAGATATTTAAAACCATCGCTTTTCCCCAGAAGATTCCAAGGGAGAACAAATTGATCTTTAACACACTCTTAATGTTGTTGTATAGTACCTGGATCTTAGCAATAAAACCAGTTTGAACCTGCACCTCTTCATGGTTTCCCAGAGGAAGCTGTGCTGAACCCAGTTAAACACCTTTTCTTGATCTAATTGGATCAAGGCAGTTTTTAAACACAATCAACTAGAGACCGTTAAAACATTTCAAATTAGAAACATATTATCTACCATAGACCTGCTGGGGACGCAGTGAGACTGATCCTGGTGGATGACCCGTTCCATAACTCCTCTCATCCTGTGCGCCAGGGCATTTGAAAGGATTTTATAATGCACCTGCTTTGGTTTCCAGCAGGTTTGCTAAAACGAGCTTTTTAAATCTGAGATCTTTAAAAAGCTCTCACTTCCCTGTGGTTTTACTCAGTTGTTATAACTCCACAATGTTAATATCCAGATCATTACTATACCTGGATTGCTGCTGACAAAGCAGTTTTATTTGGACTTTACCATAGCCCCACCACTGTGGCAGAAAGGCAAAATCACTCTTTCTTTCTCTGTCAAAAGAAAGAGTCCAAAATTACTCCTTAAAACTACGTTCATAAGTTAAAAACTGAGTTAAAATGTCAGTAAGCAATTAAAGGATAAACTGTTTCTAATAAAAAAAACACTAGAGAATGATCTGTTAAAACCTAAAGGTGAAATCTTGCATGTTTGAAACACATTGCAATGTTGTTTCAAACAATAAAATCGGTCAAGACAAGCAGACAGATGTGCTTTTCTTCCATATGGGACCGTGTGTACTCCATGGAAACCTGCATTCATCTTTCTCCAGGCCATGAGACAAGACCAGCTGCTGCAGAGTGCTCTGAGCTGCTACATGCAGCCGAAAGTACTTATCAACAGGTAGAATGCATATAAGGTTGTTTTATGTGTTTTTTATTGAGGACGATTATTTGTTCCACAGTGTGAAGGCTGAGTCTGCTCCTTTTCTTGGAGATAATTTTTCCTGCCATTGAAAATATTCCTTTCACATGGGACTGACGACGCCTGAGTGCACAGAAACTGCAGTGCAAGCTGATGTAGTTGCGGGTAAACAGTCTTCCTCGTTGCCCAGATGTGGAGTGGATCCTCTGTCCGGGGAATTAAAGGATCCGCAATGTCTCTTTGGATATCCTCTGTGGCGTCACCTGCCTCTCCATTACATGGCTGTCCAGCAAATCCCACCGAACATTGCTCATAAAGAAATAACAAATTAAATTCCTGCACATTTAACACAAAAATATAAATTCTATTTAATTACATTTTAAAAGTCAAAGTATTTAAAGATATTTGAAGATTATGCTGGAACCCTGTGCATGTGTTATTTACCCCAGCACAGACTGTATCTGGCTGTGATGCGGGACCGCTTGCACGTTCTCTCTGTGGGGGGGTGGCATGTTTTGGTGTTTCTTCTCTGATTATGGCGCAGTCAGATGCTTAATTGCAGCTTTGTGTGGCTGCAGGAGCCTAGATAGAGCAGTGTAGCAACTGTCATAACACTCATGGTCTCAAGGGAAGAAAACACTCAGCTCAGCATCCTTGTAAAATTAATACACAGCTGGAGGGCTTTCTCATCCTGAACTTAGTTGTTTCATATAGACCATGCAGAGCAGTATGTAGACAAATGGAATCCTTTTGGACTCAGATACTCTCTGCTCTTCAAAAAGTTCAGTGGTGGCCATATAAATCAGACAAAGCACTCCCAGACACTCTTTAATGGAGTGGTACTCCTCGGCAGTGATGTGTGCCAGATCTGTCCTCAAAGAGACAACTCACCACCAACTGCTCTCTCCTCATATAAGCTCTGCAGCATGGTGTAGGTGCTGTTCCATTTGTACTGTAACTCCTGCAGGTACACTTCATTACAAATTGTACCAGTAGTTTACAGCTGTTTTCATCCAGGCAGTGGAACACCAGCATATTCACAAAAAAAAAGATTCATGAAACCACACATAGATGGCAATTTAAAGCTTTCCATCCAAATAGAATATATGCATGTTTCTTCTTAATTAATAAAAAAAACAAAATAAAACATGGCCACTCTTTGCTCAAGTTTGCCCTCAGTTTGTCAATTAGACAAACTTGCGCGTTCGTTTTTTGAGAACATGGAGACAAAAAAAAGATATTAGTCTGATCAAAGTGTGTGTGAGAAGGGAAAAATAAAACAGCATCATTTTGAGAAAGTGAATGTGTTGATGACATTACTATATTCAACTTGTGCTCTTAGTAACTTGGATCATTAAAAAAGAAGTCCCGTAATGTTCACAAACTACAATAGTTTAGCAGTCCCTGATATTGGTGAACACAGAACTATCTTCCAGCCTTTTGCTATACCAGCTTAACCCATTTCACTGTTACAGGTTTACAAGAAACGATTCCAACTCTCTATAGGCAAGAGACAGGGTACACACTGAACAAGTGTGCCGCACAACAATATGAAATTTAGATCCTCCTACTTGTCCTCCTTGTTTGGTTTAGTTGAGCAAATTCTAAATGTGAATGTTTGTGTGCCTCATTTTTCTCTGTCTGGACCTGTTTTGGATCATGTCTGGTGGGTAACAGGATAACATTTCTGTATCAACCATGGCATTATCCTTTTATTCTTATCCCCCTCGATACAGATAAACATTTTCTTCTTTTATTCAGTTCACATTCCTTTTACACTATTTTATCAGAATCACGTTTTTGTAATGGTTATAGCTGCCACAGCAAGAATGTTGGTTAACGGAGCAGGCACGGAGAATATTTAGGTGAGTTATTTTTATCGAGAGCAAAAAAACAAAAACTATTTTACGTGGGAGCAGTTTGCCCCCTGGTGGTAGAACACGCATATTACAAGTTATTTAAAGTACCGCGTCTCAATGGACGGCTTCTTTAATAAATGCACACTTTTTAACAATTTTGTTCATATTTCTTTTTAACAATCAGAATTTAAGTATATTTGAAACTGCTGTATTGGATATTATATAACAACATATATTCACAATATAATACTAAAGGTACATGTTGATTTTTTTGCGTTGTGTTAAAATAACAAATTTATTTTATTTGTATTTAATTTGAAAAGGGGAAATTATGTTTGACATATTAATTATCTCAAGTGTATTTGGCAATTGTATTCAATAACAGATAAAAGTGACTGTAAAGCAATCCAGCGCAAACAAACCTGAAGACCAGTGCTACGGCATTATGGGAAATGTGTTTTAACTAACGTGAATCTCGTTGGAGCTCGTTTGAACGGAACTACATTTCCCGCGTCTCTCAGCGTGGTTTGGGTTACATGCTGCTCTTCACGCAGCCAGAACTCCGGCAGCAGTAAATGTGGTCCTTGACAGACTCATTGCACAGGCACATTCGCATGGCCTTCAAGATTGAGAAGTGCTGCCTAACCTTGTTCTAACCTTACGTCCAGTGTAAGTTACATTTGCTTTCCGTTCTCGGTTTTTGCGTCGTTGACTTATCTTATAATTACATGTGCTTTTAATAGCTAGGATTAGCAGTGCAGCTAACAGCTAACTAGCCAACGTCAGGCGTCAGAAGCCAAAGTTGTTCAGACTGTGGCGTTAACAAACTTGTTTGTCTGTCTGTCCATAACGAAGGTACTCTATCTACTTCAGTATATTTAGAGCTTCTTTATTACCCGAACCTCTTAAAACGTCATAGCTTTACATGAACTCAAAACCTTCTTTTTGTCCTCCAGACGTATCTGACCAATGTCAACTTCCCTAACGTCTCCCATGACTTCAGCGTTAAACTTCCGGTTACAACTTAGGGAATAATAAGGCAATTAAAGAAAATGCCAAAGTGTTCAGAACGTAAACTCAATGTAGTGTTTCTCAAAGATTAGAAAAAATATATTTAATGAAGAACCAAATTCAATGTTTGTGATTGAACTGTAGGAAACCATGTTATTACTTACCAAAAAAGACATAAACTAAATCTAGCCCACTGCAAATAAATGTTGCAGTTGGCAGTTCTAGATGAAAGACTGGTGGAGATGGCAGCGATTACTTACAAAGTTAATTATGTTATACACTGTACTGACTTTAATGAATTGAAAGGGGGTGATACTGACATGCTTTTCTCAGGATGCTCTTTTTTGCCTCAGAGCATTAAAACCTTTGAAACAGTGGGCATTGAGATTTTAAAAAAAGTTTTAAGTACTGGTATCCTTGAAGCTTATAAGTAAATTATCCTTAAAAAAAGTTGGAACCTGATAATTTTGTTTTTTAGTCGTGAAATTCATGCCTAATTTGAAGCTTTACAATTAAAGGTTGACACTTTGTTTTACATTAAAACTTTTGAAATAGTGGGCATTGAGATTTTAAAAAAGGTTTCAGTACTGGTATCCTTGAAGCTTATAAGTCAATTATCCTTAAAAAAAGTTGGAACCTGATCATTTTGTTTTTTAATCGTGAAATTCATGCCTAATTTAAAGCTTTACAATTAAAGGTTGACACTTTGTTTTACAATCAGTGTTATACTAATCACTCGGAATTTTTTCTGCTTTCTATCTGTGGTTAAATAGTGAGGAGGAAGGAGGTGAAAAGATGATAATGCAGCGCATACTTACTCCCGGGATGCTGCGGCGGGCAGCAGCAGTGCGGATGCTGATGGCGGGTGCTACTACTCCGGAGTGTGCGATCTTAATTCGCTGCTGCACACTCCACCCGTCACCGCTGCAACCTGTCGGCAAGCGATGGCTGTCAGCATCAGCCAGTAGCCGAGCAGAGCATCAACCAAAACACCAACCATCTCAAAAGGAGCCCGATTCCAGCTCCGCGTCTTCGTCACAATATGCCCAGACAAAGGAACCTGAGCCTGAAATCGCAGAGATAGACCCACTTCAGGATAAGTCCATCGGTCTGTATCAGAGGTTTAAAAAGACCTTCAAACAGTACGGGAAGGTGTTGATTCCAGTACACCTGGCGACATCCTCTGTGTGGTTTGGAACCTTCTACTATGCTGCTATGAAGTGAGTGATGTTGTCAACTTGTTTAGATTTAACAGAATTATATCCATTTTTGAAACACTGTAAATGTTATTTCGTATGATTTAAAATAGTAACTCTTTTCTCCATGCTTTTGCTTTATTTCCCCCTCAGAGGAGTAAATGTAGTTGCATTCTTGGAGATAGTTGGTCTACCAGAGTCACTAGTTGGCCTTTTGAGAGACTCCTCAAGCGGGTATGCTCTGACTGCCTACGCCATGTATAAGGTATTTCCAACTATGACCCTGTCTTTTGACTTTTTTATAACTTTTTTTTGGTTTGCAACAAAACAAAAACCTAATTTGCACAAGTTCTGCTAATTGTTTTTCAGCATTACTTCACAAGAAAATCTTGAACTGTTGTTAATTTTTCACTTGCATGTGTGGTTTCATGGTTATTTGAAAAGACACAGTCTGGTTAAATAGAGTTACAATAATCTCACCAGAAACATTTGTCCTTTTTCTGCAGATTGCAACCCCCGCTAGGTATGCTGTGACTCTGGGCGGCACATCAGCATCTGTTCAGTATCTCCGCAAACACGGCTATTTATCCACGCCTCCGCCCGTTAAAGAATACCTGCAGGATAAAATGGAGGAAACAAAGGAGAAACTGACAGAAAAGATGGAGGAAACAAAGGAGAGGTTTTCAGAAAAAATGGAAGAAACAAAGGAACGCTTTTCAGAGAAAATGGAAGAGACAAAAGACAAACTCTCTGAGAAACTACAGGAAACCAAAGACAGAGTCACTGAGGGAAAAGCATTTTTTAGAAAGAAAGGTGATTAGCAACTCACACATACGGGCAAGTAAATGGTCCTGATTTGATCTCGTAGTCAGTGAGTTGGGGAGGAGTGACACCTATTTCAGAGACTAATGGAAGAAGAAGTGGAGCATTGCACTATCCCTGTCCTGACATATCTGTCTGTCTGTTGGCAACCTTTGTCTATTCAAGTGTCAAACATTGTCCTTTCTTGTCACAAACCTGCCACAACGCACTATAAGTGTAGAGCTGACAGGAGTTAAGCAGTCTGCTGGCAGTGCTACACTCAGGATCTGTCAGCTATGGCTGGATTTGCACAGGCTCAAACCATCTGGCATTTGACGCTTTTAGACTGTAAGTCAGTTATTCAACAGAAGCAGTTTACCTGTTTCTCCTTTTGCATACATGAGATTGGATTAGTAATGATGTTCATTAAAACGCCTGATAAAGACAACACGGGTGAGACCGGTGATAATCCCTCTGACTGGTAAGAAAATAGAACTTGAAGCGCATCGTCATCGTGTAGTCTACCAAGCCTTTTGCGAAGGCTGAAAGTATCACCTTGTGTCTTCTAAATGTAATTTGAAAGAAACCGATAGCTAAAACTAATATATCGTGTTATTGGTGGTTTCACTACCACATCATGTTTTGACTGAACATTGTGCATGAAAGTACTTAATCAGATGATTGTTTAAAAGATACATTAATGCAGATATGGTCAGGACATGTCTGTTGACATGGAAGGAAAAGGTTTTACACTGGTCTGAAAAATGGTAGGTTGTGCTTAAAAAATTTCCAGAAATAAATGCAAATTAAACAAGTTTTTAAAAACAGATTAGGTCTCTACAAAAACACAATAAAGTGGATGATTCGGGACAATGTTTTGAGTTTGTGCTAAATGTCGCAAACTGAAGAAAATGGGCCGATATTTTCACAGACTATTTTAAGTCTGAGAGGTAATCTAAGTGTAGAGAAACCAAATCAATCTATTTGAGAATGCTGTGTATAAATTTGTGGAGAAAATAAATCCAATTACAATTAGGACTCCTATTGAAAAACAAGGTAGAGGTTCTAACAGTTTTTGTACAGCAGGAAAGCAACAAGGAGAATTAATTTGATTATTCTCGGTCTTTTACAAAGAAATGTGTTATTCCGTGTCAGATCTGACATGAAAGCTGACTGAAAGTAGACTGACTGAAAGCATTCATTTACAGCTCAAAATAATGACCGTTTGATAGCAGTTAATAATGAGCATTGAACTAAAACCAATGTAATGATTTTTGTAAAGACCTTAGAAAAATCATAGAAAGAATTTACTTCAATTTGAAAGAACTTAAACTAAAGGTCTTTTAAACTTGGACTAAAAGTCTTAACAAAAATGAAAATTTGAGATTTGTGATGACTTCAAGAGCCAATTATTCTTTTTAAAAAATAAAGTTTTCCATTATGCAATATTTTTGTTTGTGAAAATATTTTGATTATACCAATAATTTGTATAAAATATGCAATATACTAGTACCACATAGGAACATTAAGAGACTGTCAGTGAGATGGCTAAGTAATCTGTTTTTAATTTGAAGTGTGGCCAAAACTGCAGCTGAATAAAGTAAAAGAATTTTACGCTGTTTTTGATTGTTTAGTAGACATTTTATTTCCTAAGTGGTTTTTGAACCCCTTAGCATGGATATAGCTTTATGTTGGCACATAGCCTGTGAATAAACATACTTTTTCTTCAGTTAAATCAAGAAAAGTAAAGAATATGTGTAATATTGATTAAATACTCAATATTTTTTGAAGCATTCATGATCGGTGTGGTGTTAATGTCTTTCAGCCAATTGTTTTTTTTGTCTAATAACTATCAATAGCCACAGACAGTTGCCTTTTACATCTAACAAAGTAGGCCATGTTTTGATATTCAATTGAAGATTTATAAAAATTTCCACCCAAAAATCACAACAATTTTCTCAACAATATGTGATCATCCTTTGTACATAAATCAAAGTAAAAGCTAACGAAACTTTCCCACTGAAAAAAAAATACAGAAAGCCAAAAACCCATTTTGACATATATGAAGCTAACACTGACTATACTGCATATATCATATGTTCAAAAAGCTATTCTGTATTCTGCATTTGCATTTATAAAATCAAATGAAATTTTATTTTTTGCATGCATCACAAATATTTTGAACTCCGAACAAAAGAGGTTGCTTTGAAATAAAATACTCAGTCTACTTGAAGCCATCTCCATAATTAAGAGACAAAAGAGCCTTATTTTTATATCATCTTGCTTCTGTGTGCTGAAGTGTTCAGTCAGCTGTCAAATTGAATAAAAAAAATGACAATACTGAATGCTTTAAAAAAAGATATACAGTGGTCTGCAAAAGTTTGGGCAACCTTGTTAATTTTCCCAATTTTCCTTCATAAATCGTTGGTTCTTAGGATTAAAAAAATCAGTTAAATATATCATATAGGAGACAAACACAGTGATATTTGAGAAGTAAAATGAAGTTTATACCATTTACAGGAAGTGTGCAATAATTGTTTTAACAAAATTAGGCATGTGCATAAATTTGGGCACCACAATTAAAAAAAAAACTCAATATTTAGTAGATCCCCCTTTTGCAGAAATAACAGCTTCTAAACGCTTCTTATAGCTTCCTATGAGAGTCTGGATTCTGGTTGGAGGTATTTTTGACCATTCCTCTTTACAAAACACCTCTAATTCATTCAGGTTTGATGGTTTCCGAGCATGGCCAGCTCTCTTTAAGTCACACCACAGATTTTCAATAATATTCAGGTCTGGGGACTGAGATGGCCATTCCACAACGTTGTACTTGTTCCTCTGCATGAATGCCTTAGTAGATTTTGAGCAGTGTTTAGGGTCATTGTCCTTTTGAAAGATCCAGCCCGGCGCAGCTTCAGCCTGGTCACTGATTCCTGGATATTGTTCTCCACAATCTGCTGATATTTGGTGGAATCCATGCGTCCCTCAACTCTAACAAGATTCCCAGTCCCTGCACTGGCCACGCAGGCCCCCAGCAGGATGGAACCACCACCACATTTTACTGTAGGCAGCAGGTGTTTTTCTAGGAATGCTGTCTTGTTTTTCCTCCATGCATGACGCCCCTTGTTATGTCCAAATAACTCAATTTTAGTTTCATCAGTCCACAGCACCTTATTCCAACTTGTCCAAATGTGCTTTAGCATACCTCAAGCGGCTTTGTTTGTGTTTTGGGCGGATAAAAGGCTTCCTCCGCATCACTCTTGCGTACAGCATCTCCTTGTGTAAAGTGCGCGCAATAGTTGTACGATGCACAATGACTCCATCTGCAGCAAGATCATGTTGAATGTCTTTGGTGCTAGCCTGTGGGTTGACTTTGACTGTTCTAATCATTCTTTGCTTCTGTTTATCCGTGATTTTCCTTGGTCTGCCACTTGGAGCCTTAACTTGAACTGTGCCTGTGGTCTTCCATTTCCTGACTATGTTCCTAACTGTCGAAACAGACAACTGATATCTCTTAGACAGCTTTTGGTATCCATCCCCTAATTCACGATGGTGAACAATCTTTGTTTTCAGGTCATGTGACAGTTCTTTTGAGACTCCCATGTCGCTACTCTTTAGAGAAGATTCACAGAGGAGGGAAACTTACAATTGCCCCCCCTTAAATACTCTCTCATGATTGGGTTCGCCTTGTGTATGTAGGTCAAGGGTCACTGAGCTTCCCAAACCAATTTTGAGTTCCAATAATTGGTTCTAAAGATTTTGAAATCAGTAAAATGACAAGAGTGCCCAAATTTATGCACATGCCTAATTTTGTTAAAACAATTATTGCACACTTCCTGTAAATGGTATAAACTTCGTTTCACTTCTCAAATATCACTGTGTTTGTCTCCTATATTATATATTTAACTGATTTTTTTTATCCTAAGAACCAATGATTTATGAAAGAAAATCATTGAAATTAACAAGGTTGCCCAAACTTTTGCAGACCACTGTATATATATATGTATATGTATATATATACAGTACAGACCAAAAGTTTGGACACACCTCATTCAAAGAGTTTTCTTTATTTTCATGACTATAAAAGTTGTAGATTCACACTGAAGGCATCAAAACTATGAATTAACACATGTGGAATTATATACTTAACAGTGTAAAACAACTGAAAATATGTCTTATATTCTAGGTTCTTCAAAGTATCAGCCTTTTGCTGTGATTACTGCCTTGCACACACTCTGCATTTTCTTGATGTTTTTCTAGAGGTAGTCACCTGAAATGGTTTTCACTTCACAGGTGTCCCCTGTCAGTATTGATAAGTGGGATGTCTTACCTTATAAATGGAGTTAGGGCCATCAATTGTGTTGTAAAGAAGTCGGGTGGATACACAGCTGATAGTCCTACTGAATAGACTGTTAGAATTTGTATTATGGCATTAAAAAAAGCAGCTAAGTAAAGAAAAATTAGCGGTCATCATTACTGATGCCACGCGACAGATTCCAATCTGTTGACAAATTTACATTTTGTAAACAATTTGACAGTCTCAGAGATTAAAAAGAGGGACAAACTCTGGAAACTCAGACCATGGCTTGAATCATTCAGGGAGAAATGCCTGCAGGTGGTACCAGAAGAGCACAATTCTGTGGATGAGATGATGATTCCTTTCAAGGGGAAGTTCAGCAGCATCAAGCAGTATACCCATGTGGGTTGAAAGTATGGCTGAGAGCTGGAATCTCTGGCATGATGCTTGATTTTGATGTTTACCAGGGTAGCAAGAATGGAATACGTGTCAAATCTGAACTTGGATTGTCAGGTGATGTTGTATTGAAGCTTGCCTCCACACTTCCAAAGGGTCAGAACTACAAGATCTATGCAGATAACTACTTCACCTCCGTTCCACTGGTAGTGAAGCTCCTTGAGCATGGAATCCATTATGTGGGTACAGCCAGAGAGGTGCGGCTCCCCAACTGCAACCTTGAAGATGAGAAGAGCTTGAAGAAGAACGGTAGAGGAAGCTTTGACCAGAGTGGAGGGGACTCACAACATCTGCGCAGGGAAATGGGATGACAACAGGGCAGTCAGACTTGTGTCTTCCTTCAGTGGACCAGAACTTGTTCAGGAGACAGCGCCGGGACAAAGCCACCAAAACCTACATTGACGTTGAAAGTAGTGATGGCGAGATGAAGCTTCATAAAGCTTTGAAGCGTTCCATCCAATTGGTTCAATCGTATGTAGGAGCTTCATGGTGCTTCATTTGCTCTATGGTGCCATCAAGTGGACAATAAATGTAAAACGTACAGCATGATTCTGATGAGACTCTGGCTTTGGTGTCTGAAGCACTGAATTAATCAATGATGTTTGTGATGCTGCCGTTACCTTATTGGACGGATGGATGTTTGTGATGCTTATACATAAACTATAAACTTTTATATGGTGTCTGTCTTTATGATACAATGACAGGGAAGCTTGAATATATCATTAACACACTCTTAATTAAGTCCCAAGTCCACAAAATGTGAGGGGGGATTCATTGCGTTTTGCTGGCCCTTATATTTCAAATAGATCGCCAAACCGCGAACCACTTCCTGAATCATTCACGTGGTACGGCCGGTTTGCGAGGCTTCAAACGTCACCGACACAAGCTTCGATACGCGCTTCACAGAAATCATCCTGGATTTCTCGACACGTGCTTTGAAGCCTCAATACAAAGGGACACATCACTAGTTGAAAGACCTTTCATTGTGGCTACCTACAACAAATACATGGGAGGTGTGGATTTGTTGTACGCAGCCCCACAACATCCAAAGCCTTGAAGAACTCCGGCTGAATCTCATCCACCCCCGGAGCCTTGCCACCGCAGAGCTTTTTGACTACCTTGGTGACTTCAGTCCCAGAGATTAGAGATCCCAACTCCGGATCCCCAGGCTCTGTCCCTCCAATGGAGGACGCGCCAGTGGGATTGAGGAGGTCCTCGAAGTACTCCGCCCACCGACCCACAACGTCACGAGTTGAGGTCAACAGCACACCATCCCCACTGTAAACAGTGTTGTTGGGGCATTGCTTCCCCCCCCCCTGAGACGCCGGATGGTGGACCAGAATCGCCTCGAGGCCGTACGGAAGTCTTTTTCCATGGCCTCCCCAAACTCCTCCCACGCCCGGGTTTTTGCCTCGGCGACCACCCGAGCCGCACGTCGCTTGGACTGCCGGTACCCATCGGCTGCCTCCGGAGTGCCACAGGCCAAAAAGGCCCGATAGGACTCCTTCTTCAGCCTGACGGCATCCCTCACCGCCGGTGTCCACCAGCGGGTTCAAGGGTTGCTCCCACGACAGGTACCGACAGCCCTGCGACCGCAGCTCCGGGAGGCCGCGTCATTAATGGAAGCGCGTAACACGGCCCACTCGGACTCAATGTCCCCCGCCTCCCCCGGAACGTGCTCGAAGCTCTCCCGGAGGTGGGAGTTAAAGCTCCGCCTAACAGGGGACTCCGCCAGGCGCTCCCAGCAGACCCTCACAATGCGTTTGGGCCTCCCGGGTCTCACCGGCATCCTCCCCCACCATCGGATCAAACTCACCACCAGGTAGTGGTCAGTGGAAAGCTCCGCCCCCCTCTTGCCCGAGTGTCCAAAACATGCGGCCGCAGATCAGCTGAAACGACAACAAAGTCGATCATTGAGCTGCGGCCTAAAGTGTCCTGGTGCCAGGTGCACATATGGACACTCTTATGTTTGAACATGGTGTTCGTTATGGACAATCCGTGGCGAGCACAGAAGTCCAAAAACAGAACACCACTCGGGTTCAAGCTGGGGGGGCCATTCCTCCCAACCACGCCCCTCCAGGTCTCACTGTCGTTGCCCACGTGAGCGCTGAAGTCCCCCAGCAAAACGAGGGAGTCCCCAGAGGGGGCACCTTCCAGTACCACTACTAACTAACTAACTAACTAACTAACTAACTAACTAACTAACTAACTAACTAACTAACTAACTAACTAACTAACTAACTAACTAACTAACTAACCCAAACAAAAAGGAGCACCACGAGAAGTTCAACTACTAAGACTAAGATGTCAGTAAAGGGTTATTTCATTGACACACCGTGATGTTGAGAAAGCTTATCAAATGTCGTTTTTAGGAATGTTACCTGT
>JABUIW010000019.1:17402000-17420302 GCA_013363375.1 Menidia beryllina
GTGTGTGTGTGTGTGTGTGTGTGTGTGTGTGTGTGTGTGTGTGTGTGCAAGGTAGTCTCTTAAGTACTGTCCACTCCGTCATTGTGAAGACTTATAGGAACATCTCAAACTAAATAATTAGAATTGAGTATAAAGAACTTGTTGAAGCTTAAGTGGTAGTTCTAGCTAGGGTGAGTCTCTGGAAATGACTTTACTTTGAATTGATGTAAAAATAAGTGGGCTAAGGCAGTATATGTTACAACATGGTTCTTCAAACTAAAGATCAATTGTTTCTGCAAAAACAATTATGTGTGGTTGTATTTTGAAACAGCCAAATTCACAATAAGATTCTTCTTTTCACATAAACTTGCGATTGTTTTGTCAAACGGCTAAATATAAGTAAAAAAAAGATGGAAAGCAGACAAAATGACAAAAATGAAGTGTGTGCATATTAATTTTTTTTCTCTATGCGTTTGTTTCCTCTATGCCCTTCATTGTTGTGTCATGCTTGTGTTGCACATTAATGACTGTTACACCCGTCTTTTTTTGTGCCCAAATTTGTAATGCAAAACTAGTTCTGACAACACAAGAAGAGCTATGTAGGGGCTGAGTACTTAGGAATCCCCCCCCCATATGCCCCGGACAATTATTTCCTTTTGATGCAAGAAACTCTAACAAAAGTTCAAAATAAACTTCACACCATACATGAAAATAGTATCTGGATAAATGTCCCCTTTCCACCTGATAAGCTTTAAATGAACAAATCAAGTTAGGCCAAACCAAAAATCAGGGAAAAGATGGGGACAAGCCAAAGGGATTACAGGATACAAGAGAACACGAATGAAGACACGGAGATAGGAACAAAGATAGCAGTAGGAGAATAAAGAGGGACAAAGGGGGGAATGTGATGAATGGCGTACAGATGTTAAAGGAAGTCCAGTGACATCGCTGAAAGTCCCAAGTACCGTCCTCAGAACAAACAAAAGTGGAAAACAAAGACAGAACAGTGCACAAAAAACTAAAAAGACAAGAAAGGAGGAGGAAGAAATTAGTGTTATTTGTTGGTTAGACTGCTTGTGTTTTCCCTCACATGCGATTGTATAATACAGCAGGAAACCTGCTGTATTATACACCCTGAAACCACCGAGCACCGCATCTCCACACGAAAACCACAACATTTGTGGTGCAACTAAAACCTGTGTTTAACATTGGCTGCGATAAGGAGGCAGACACCCTTCAAGCGGTTTTGCTGTGAACTCTGGCTGAGTGATGCTGTTGATGGAACTTACGAGGTAAGTTCTTGGAGACATGGGAAACATCCAAAGTTAAATCAAATGCTCTGCTGGGGTAAAATATGGATATTGGGAGTATGATGGACTTTTTGCTGTAAAACAAAATTGGAATTTGGAAAGCATTTGGATTGATTTAAATAAAAAAATATATTAAATTAAATTCTGTCTCTTAGTAATAACTTTTCTTTTCTTAATTAGAGCCTACAATTCATAGCTGGTTTCTATTTAAGGAAAATATGGTTCCCTAAATGTGGGTATACTTTTGTAGCATATTTCTACTGTGACTCTCACATTGGCAGTCTCTCCCTCAAGATGGACTGTCTTTCTGACTATTTTAGTTTCCTTGTTCTCTCTCATTATGTTTCTTTCTCCCATATTTGGTAACACTCTTCTCACTTTCTATCATCCACTCTTTTCAACTCATCTATCCTTTTGTCTCCTCTGTATCCCACCTCTTCAATTCACCATATAATCACACGTCTGCAATCATTTCTGCTTCCTTTTCTTAAATCCCGCCTTCTCCATTTCCTACCCTCCATCTGATCTCCTGTCACTCTCCCCCCCCAACCTTCAGAGGAAAATGTGTAAACATGTCTTCCACATGCATTCTCATTGTGCTTAGCCAGCAGAGCAAAACAGCCACGCTTAAGTTGCTCAATAGGCTTCAGCAGATAACTAGCACCTCCTCCATTCTCCCCTCGGTTTTTTTTTTTCCTTGGCCCTTTCAGGTTGTGATGCCTAACAACCATGAAGTAATGCCTGGCAGGCAGGATTAGGCATGAACGGGACAGGGAAAGATCGAAAAGAGACGAAAGAAGAAAGACAAAAAGGACAGATGAAGACAGTGAAAGTGAAGCTGGCATAAAAAGCTGTCAGAGAAAAGCCGGAGAAGAGAAGAGAAGTTGGGGGGGAAAGTACAATTGTGTGTATACAGGTACTGAAAAACCCCCCCAAAGCATTAAAGAAATGCTTGTGTGTGTGTGAGTGTGTGTGTGTAGAGGGGAGGGGGTCGTCCAACCCAAAAAGTTTTTTTTCCCCCTTCCTTTCCCTTCCCCGGAGCATTTGGCCGTGACCGCAGGCTGAACTTTGTGGTGGTATTAAGCAACAGCAACTGACAAGTAGGGATGGAGGGGGTATTGAAGTTCAAAGAAAGGAGAAGATGGTCAAATGTAGAAAGCAGTTTGCGTCCTTTAAGGAATTCTTGCGAGCTAAAGACAGCCCAGACACTACAGTAATACTTTAGTTGCTGATAGCTTCACTTAGCTGGCACAGAAGCAAGAATGCAGTGAG
The DNA here is from genome assembly GCA_013363375.1 of Menidia beryllina. Classification (NCBI taxonomy): domain Eukaryota; kingdom Metazoa; phylum Chordata; class Actinopteri; order Atheriniformes; family Atherinopsidae; genus Menidia; species Menidia beryllina. The sequence continues at coordinate 17,404,562 of JABUIW010000019.1, forward strand.
TTTTATGGTCCCACTGAAGGCATTTACCACTGTCATACAAGTTACATCACTAGTATCAGTAGTTCAGTTTATTGTTTAATTTAGGAATTCTTTCATTAGGTTTCTAAAAAAATGTCTTATGTTCCTTAAGGTCTACAAACGTAGATGGTCTGCCATCCTCGACAGGAATCTCTAATGGAGGTTTACCATTAGTAACGACTTTACTCAACTGAAAGCTTTCCATTGAATTTCTTTTTACCCAGGATCTCTCTAAAATGTTCTTCAGTGATGGCATAATTGATAAAAGGAAGGCTTTCTTGTCTTGATCTCCCCTTTATTTAAACTTTAGAAGATGTTTGTAAGACATAAAAACACACTTTCACTCACTGCGTTAGCGTCACTGTTAACAGCAAATGTCATTATTAATTTACACAGTTCAAATACCTGAGGAAAGAAATGAACTAACAATGGTTTTCCAAGAACGTGCTTAGTAATTAATATCGGAAATATAACTTTGAACTGCCAATCCTTATTTTGTTATAACCACTTGGGACTTAAAAGTTAAATTTCACTGGTGGTTGCAATTACAAAAAGAAAAGCAGTAAAAACACTGACCACATAATTAAGAGGTCTTAAGGCGATCTTAAGGCAACAATGCACACTTTGAAATTCTGAGATCACGGAATTATGAAAGTTATCAATGGTTTGATTCATATAGAAGTTCTTACTCAGTTCTGTTGACTTTAATAACTTTGGCCAATTTAATCCAAAATAGTGTAGTGTCTCTTGTTAAACTATTTCAGACCTTTCAAAATAAAATTTCTGGGAGCACATAATTGTTTTTAAAGAAGAAAAACATCTGAAGGTATTCATTTTAACAAACTGAAAAAAGATAAAGAGACAAAAACATGTTTCTTTGTTTTTATGGCGGTTCTTTGAGGTTGTTTTACAAATCTTTACCCTTTGCAATCTCTGGAATTAGTGATCCACAGGGTTAATCTATCTGACAGATGGGGAAGCAGGAGCTATACACACCAACAGTACTGGGGCGGCACTGGGCTGGGCCAAGCCGGATGCTGTGACTATGACCTATATTAATAATTTACACACAGGATCTCCATGTTGCACCGAGCTGGAGCCTTAATCGTTTTTGCAAACATTAGTCAGGATTCCAACAAAATGCCAAGAGTGAAGATCAGTGATGGACATTTGACAGCACATTTACCTAACCCTGTATTAGTGAATAATTTCCATTTACTAAACTAAAACTATTGGATCTATATCTAATCTCTAAGTAAAAAAGTCAGTGTATCAATGTAATAAAGACTGTTTTTTAGCCACATACAAGTTCTAATGATTGTCTCTTGAGCTTTTTTTTTTCTCCAAGATATATTATTTCTATGACAACAGCTTTTAATGTGTGAACAGTTATTATTTCCACTTCATTTTAAGTTTGATAGGAGCTGAAAATGCAGACTGTGCCATTCAGCACCTTACGATAGTCATGGGTCAGACGAACATAATTCGTTGTTTTCTTTTCCAAAGAAGAAAGGGTAATGTGTCAACATCTCATCTCCAAAGAGGGCCATTTTTATTTGGTGGCATGTTCATCTGCAACTCTCATGGTTAGTCAACATAACTTACTGATTAACTCATTGGCTGCCAAAGACGTCTATAGACGTAAATTCAAATACAACCGTTGACTGCCAAAGACGTCTATAGACGTCTTTTATGTTTTTCAACGCGAGTGGCTTGGGGGACGATCTGCTAAAGTTTTCCCGTAAATATCAGGCTTCTAGACAGATTATGTAGTAACAAATTGACCCTCTAGGTGGCAGTGCCAATTTTGATGGGAGATGAGCATAGATTGTAGGCAAATAATAAAAACGTAATGCTTCGCTATGCAAGAAATGGCGCCGGTGATACGCAAGTCGAGGAAGAACGGAATAAGGTAGAAACAAAATTTTTTTCCTGATGAAAGAAGAGTCTATTCTTTCTTTTGGTGTGTTCAGTGTTTACATAGTCATAGCACAAACTATTCTGTGGCTCTTGAAAAATCAGTCAAAATGCTCAAAAAACTCTGGCAGTATGGGACTCTCTGTTCTGAAAATGGCTGGCAGTCAATGAGTTAAAGAGAAACAATATGTGAGACTGCTGTGAGAATTGAACTGAATTTAGTTAGATTTTTTCTAGGAGTGACATGCTATGTAGGACTAAACAGGTCCAAGAGATAAAATTTATAAAAACCATCACGGATCTCACGATGGTCTTTTGCTGATGAGAACAAAAAGTAGATATTGCAGACAAGACAACAAAAGGCTGCTGCTTCTGACAATGCTTAGATAATGTAGTTGGGCAAAACAATGATAAGACACTACATCACATTAAATATACAAAAATATTTTAAATAACAAGCTTCGGATGCATCTCGGACCTCTGGTAAATAAATATCCACGAAGAGACGACAGGATAAGAAAGTAATAGAGACGGAGTAGGGAAAGGGAGATTCTGTGTTTTGACTGGTGGTTGGGAGTCATGGAGGCAGACAGCACCAGACCAGACACTGTCTCTCTTTGACCCCCTGTCTGACTCCATGTGTGCATGTTTGTGTGTGTGAGTTTGTGTGTGTGTGCCCACGCTCACGAGCGTCCCCTCTCCCAGACCAGACAATAGAGAAAGCCCTGTGCCTAATTGGGGTCAGCTGGTGGCTGCCGGAGGGAGGAGGGGGAGATGGTGATGATAGTGGCTGAGAGTTGGAGGAGAGGGGGTGGGTGGTAGGTATCAGACACCGCCGTCTGACATGCATCTGGACGAGGTTGGAGAGGGACCAAAAATCAGACAGCTCTCTGAATTGCTAATGAAGTCAGGGAAGGAATAAGAGAAGATAAGGGATAGGATCTTCACACCCAAGGCTTATTTTTTTTAAATGCTATGGATATCCTGTGCCAAGTGATTCATAGTTTTGCTGGTAAACTGGGTTAAACGTTTAAAGTAAAACACCTCAGTAATATTCTATAGTTACAACAGAGTGCTGAGTTACACAAATTTACATCTTGGGTGATGTCTGGAAAACCATGCCTTACCTCTTATGTTGTGCATAGTTTTAAATATATTTTGGCCCATCCCAATATGTATCTCAATGTACAAAATGGGAGTAACATGAAAAGATAACACAAATTCAGTTTTCTGTTGTCAATCTTTGCAGACTTTTATCTCTGTCTTTATCTACTTTTGAAATAATCACTGTAAATTCCTGAGATATGGTGAGATCCAAAGCAGGGTCCTACTATGGCTCAAGCCATGATCAGGTAGGCACAGGATTGGGTTTAAGCTAATCATGTAAGAGCGCTTGTTATGCACATTTCAAATGGCATTTAAATGATAATGCTTACCAAAGTTTTTCACTTGACATACTTTGATAGTTCATTCAAAGTTGCTTAATTGATTAAACGCATCCTCTGCTTCGTCTAAAAAACTCTCCACTTATTGTTCTTGACTGTAGCTTGTATGGCTGAGGCCGATTTTTCAGTATCAGGGAAGTCAATTTCCAAATTTAAGATGCTGATATACAGCTTTCTGCTTTTGTTTCTCAGTTATGCGCCCAAAGCTGCTGCTCTAACTGTGGCAATTTGGGAACTGTTATATAATTTTTTTTAAATTGCAGAAGGTAGTAGTAATTGAAATGTTGCTATTCAAATATCAATAGGTCATGCAAATAATTCTGTTTGTATACTATATTAAATGGATGATTATAGTTTTCGGCCTTGCAGAAGGAGTTATAAATGTTGCTGAAAGCACTTCAGTCTCAGCACTGAAACCACACAGAGCCAGCACCCTGATACATGCAAAATGATCCTACAGGCCTCTTTATAATTCAAGGAAAACCCTGGAAACCATTTGATGTGTCATTGTTTCTTTGTCTGGGCCTTCCTGCTCACACAAACGAAAGGATAAACCAGAATCTAACCAAACGTGGGATGGTGAAGCGATTAGCATTGATTGGGTTAGTAAGTATTCATGTGATGCAACAAAGTATTCTAATTTCCTAGCATGTTGGGGTCACAGAGTTGTAGAAAAAATGCCAACAACTGCTCTGTCTGTAAAATTAAAAAAATAATAATAAAAGGGGGAGAACACACATTTTTTACTGTTTGTCAATGTACAATCTTTGAGCGTATTTTGTCCAATCTATGTCAGCAGACCTGGCATCATGAGACATGAGCTATTTCATCTCAAAGTTGAGCAGTATGTAAATGAGTCCTGACCACGACAACAGTACACTAAAAACCCTCGTCCATGCGACCATCATGCCTGATGGATAGTCTGTCTTCAAACACACTGAAGCTACAGAATCTGCTCGAGTCCCAAGGGCAATTTGGGAACTGAGGGTGAGGGGGGGGCATGTCTGTGTGTGTGTTGGGGGTGCAGAATCTAGACACAAAGGGAATCCCAGCAGCCGGTGATGACACTGTTGGGGATAGAGCATAGAGTATGATGGTTGCCACCCTGGACAAAACAGAGGGGAGCACAGACTGATATTTCCTACACACTTTGAACTTTGGAACGTGCAGCCTCTAGTTGACCTGCGTTGCTGAAGTTATTGAAGCAACAACTCTGGGTTGCACCTACAGTATTTGCTGGTGCAAAGTTGTCAGTTTGACAACACAATAAACCTTGTGTTGGGTTTTAAGAACCCACTCAAAGGAACTGAATGAGAGTCTAGCAGGTTTAAGTAAAAAATAAAAAAGAAGAATAGATGCAAAAATATTGGCAAGTGTGGCAAAATAGGTACCAATGGGAAAATACGTTGGGAAAAACAACGTCTGTGTAAAAGGTTTTAATAAAAAAAAAACAAAGTGAGTAAGTAAAGGGATTAGACGTTTTACAGGTAGGTAAAAACAAACTACGCACCACTAGATAACTTAATTGGTACTATTGTGTGTTTTCATACGCATTTTAAGAATGAGAAATTGTCAAAAACTGAATTACTACAGTACAATTGTGACAGAATCTACTATTTGTACTATTTTACCAAACATAGTTGTGATTTTGAACCTAGCTGAATACTTATTGGTATAATCTGCAGTCGTTTGTCCTCCCTTAACAGACATTCTATTAGAATTTTACAGTGATTAATAAGTAGTTATCAACCATTATCAATTGGCTGGGCATCTTAAAAAAAAAACTTAATTCCAAATTTGTTGTCAACACACTAGAGCGAGCCTATGTATTCAGCTATGAAAAAGAAAATTGTTTATAAAAGTATAAAAGTGAGAAGGAACTTCATTGGTTGCTTGCCAAACTAAAAGTAATGAACGTATATAAAAACTACACATCATAATTATCTAATACCTCAATATATCAATACTTAAAACGTAACTTAACCCTTTAAAGCCCGATCCAATAAAAATAGGAAGAATATTGGATTATTTTAGTCTGAAGTCTTTCTTTGGCCCCTCAACAACATATGAAGAAAAAAAAAAAAGAAATTATTTTTGATCAAATTAGCGTGCAATAAGTCAAAAATATATTATGGTTTAGTCTTCTACTGCTGTTATCAGGTTTATCTGAATGTGTAAAACAGGGGTTTTACCAATGAATGATGCAAAAAGTCTCAGATCCAAAAGATTTCAGAAACAGTATGTATCAAATATGATACATTTGGCATTATAGGGTTAATAGACAACTAGAAGAGCAGATTTTTTTTTAAACTGATGATGAAACATTTTCATCGAATGCTCTGAACACCTTTGAACATACCGATTAAGAGTATGCAGAATATGAGTTCAAGTTACTCATATCACCTGTAGTGTAATGAACAGTCAACTCTGTGGATTTGACTGCCCCTTGCCATCATCTTTTTACACACAACATGAACTCTTTCTTAATGTGTGGAAAGCTGAGAACTGCAATACCCACTCAGCTCAGGAGAGGTGGCAGACTGCATTAGTCCAGTGGGATAAATTTCCAGAGAAACTAATTACAGGATAAGTGAGAGCAATAACATCTCTGCTACGTGGTTGCCTTTGCCACTCTCCTCCCTAAGGTCCCAGATTTTCTTCTTAAGCTAAAAAAGTTATTTCAAATCAAGAAAATCTCTATAGAAAATAAAAATGAAAAGATCTGGAAAAGAAAATAATACAGTGTATAGTGGCTTGCTCTATTCATATATGTTGAAGTTTTCATTATTCTGTAACATTACAGCCACATACATGAATACATTTCATTGGAATTCTATGTGAAAGACCAACTCAAAGTTGTATACAATTATGAAGTAGACAGAAGATTACACATGATTCAATCCTTTTTTTATACAAATAAAAAATTGACAAGTGCAGTGTGCAAAAGTATTCAGCTCCCCTGAGTCAATGCTTTGTGGAACCACATACTCTAAAAAAAAACACAGTTTTTTTAGAGTATGTCTCTACCAGCTTTGAGAATCCAGTGAATGAAATATTTGTCCATTCATCCATTTGAATCACCATGGGCCTCTTGGCAGAAACTCTGATCAGTGCTGTCCTTCTTCAGCCTGTAAGTTCAGGAGGACGGCTTTGAATTGGTAGGTTTGCAGTAGTATTACACACTTTCCATTTCTGGATGATGGAATTTAACAGTTCTCCATGCGGTGTTCAAAGCTTGGGCCTAACCCCGCTTTAAACTCCTACACAACGTTATCCCTTGTGTGTTCCTTGGACTTCATGATGATGCTGCTTGCTCCCCGATATTCTTTTTACCAACCTCTGAGTCCGTCACTGCATTTGTACTGAAGTTTGATGGCACTCTGGTGGACTCCATCTAGTCATTAGCAATCATCAGGCAACTTCTGGAGCCAGTTGGTTGCACTCAGAGAAAAGGAGGCTGAATACTTTTGCACACCGCACTTTTCAGTTTTGAATCACGTATAATTCTCTTTCTACTTCATGATTGTTGTTTTGACTTGATCTTTCGCATAAAATTCAAATGAAATGCGTTTCTCTTTGTGATTGTGATGTGACAAAAAATGGATAAGTTAGAAGGGTATGTATACTTTTGCAAGTCCCTGTAAATACTAACTAAGCTTTGAAATTATGGTTAAGTTCATTTCTTTGTGAGTGCATATACAATATCTGGTTCTAAATGCATGTCTTACCTGTGCGTATTTCTGCATGTGCTTGAAGAAAAAGTCAACAAGTAGCCATTTGTCTGGCCTGTGGTACCTCACAGCTGACCGTGGTGCCACCCACATTCTAACACCACTCACATGACTTCACAACGGGCAGTTTTCAACTGTCGGACAGGCCTTTGCTGTAGATTAAATGTTAAAAATCAAGAAACTAAGACAAGGTAAATCATGTCTCCACTTGGAAAGCAGTGTAAAGCATGACAACTTGAGTTTTTATCTCATGTAATATGTCATTCTTGATTTTTGACCATTGTGATTATGACATACAGAGGCCCATTGTAATCTACAGTAGGCTCCACAGACAAGCAATAGAAATGTTCCTCTTTATACAACCAATCCGTGGCTGTTGTGTTTGTTTGTTGTGTCTTCTAGAATCTAGTTAAACATTTGTGGCCTATCAGTGAAAATAAGCATAACGGCATAACCTGACATGTTCAGCAGGGCTGGCTCGCTTGAAAACACATAGCTAGTTTTTCCTCTGTTATGACCTTTCTTGCCTTTGCAGCTTCAACCCCTCAAATCCACCAAAAAAAAAGAAAACTCATGCTGTCTCTACACTTTCACGTATAACGGAAAGTGCAACATAGACAAAAAATAAATCCCCGCTTAAAAGATATATGTGAAAAAGGCAACCCAAACTACTGCATTGCAATCAAGAGGGCAATCCTTGGATGAAATGAAAGGAAAATACCGTTGAATTCAAGCGAAATGACAAAATTGGTAGAGAGCGTTTCCCCTCAGGGCTTTAGAAAGATAAAACTGATTGCAGTAAGAATCTATGGAAGATTAAATTACTTCATCATGGAAAATGTTTGCAGAACACATGCTTGTAGGGTCAGGGGGAGGGGCTATCTCACAAAAGACTGTGACCGTGAAACTGTTAACATCTCTAACAGTTATTTCTGTCAGTGCTAGTGTTTCTCAGGGTCACATGACCACGTATAGGTTAAAGCTAAAGATTGCATGCTGGTTGCCCTCAGGACTTTATAGCACCACACCTACAATAAGAGATAACTGCACTATGCAAATAAACCACGCACAGCTATAGGCTGTAGTACTAAAAATAATTACTTTTAAAACCTAGTGCATGTTGAGGTTTGGTTCCTGGCCATGACACAATGATGCCACTGTGACCCTTCAGAGTTTTGAAATCTCTTTCAGTTTTCCTCCTTTTTTTAATAAAAAAAATAATAAAAAATTAGAAGGTAAACACACCAGCAAGACAGCCTGCTCTGCTATAAAGAAGGAGAAAAAAAAAGAGAGGAGGCAGACTGGAGCTGTTTTCTTCAGCCAGTTAAATCATCAAAGCATGAGCTGCATTATTCAGCCTTGCCGAGTCTGCATGACAACACAGCCGACAAACAAGGGTTCTTTTCAAACCAGACGGCCTCTACAGTAGGGCACCGCTATTTCAAAATCACTTGTGAATGGAGCTCCCTCCAACTAGTAAGACATTCAAATGGCAAGTAATGCAGTGAAAATAACAGTCTGCTACTTATTCAAAGTACAAAGACACGTGTGTAACCCCAAATTCTCCGCATACACTTTGCTATTTAATACTAAAAAGTGTCAGACAGCACAGTCCCCTGGCTTTCCTCATCTTTCCTCATGTATTGCTACATGTATGCGTCGAAGAATTCACAGCTGACGATGTATATTTTTTCTGGCAGGCAAAGCCATGGTGCCACAGAGAAGTGAAACACCAGTTCATCTGCCAGACAGGCTCTCTCTCTCACACACACACACACTTCTTGGTTACACTGTGGTGTCAGCACAACCACACTGATGCCAGATCTAAATCTAATATCCTGCGTTCACCTCATGTTGCCTCGCTCTGGCCTCTGTCCCAATGGAAATTACACATCGCTGTAATTCTGTCCGTTCATCTCACTGTACATCTGTAGCTTGTCACCATGTACGTAAGAGGTTTCAGTCTGTTTCCCCCATAATATCTTGTGTCGGTACTTGTCTGGGTGTCTGGTTATGAATTTGCCCACCTGTCTTGGCGTACTATTTGTCTTTGTCTGTCTGGCAATCTCAGAATGTGCACACGTACACTCTGTTTTATTGCACCTTACTTTGCTTTGCCTAGTGTCTGCCTCACCCATAAAGAGGAACATCTGCAGCGGATCAAGCAAGCAGCGGCATTAGGGTAGAGCTGATAATGATAGTTTCTCTCTGGCAGCTCAGAAGCCAGACAGACATAACATACCATTCCAGCGTTTCCTGTCTGTGCTGACAGGGAAACTATTTAACCCTCTGTGGTGACGTCTAACAGAATATGCAGTGCAAAAGGAGGTTTATATGTTATACATGCAATAACGTCAAAGAAGAAATTAAAACTATCTTTTAAACGTACTCGTTTATGTTGGTAATTTCATTAAAATGTTTAATGGAAGCTCATTTTTTTTAGTTCTACAGCAAAACAATTCAATTGTAATGCCTTAACTTGAAATACGAGGCAGATAATAGAAGAAAACATGGACTTTTTTATATACAAATCAAACAAAAAAGTGACGACATAGGAAGCCTAGACGTAATTAACAGATATCGGCACGTGCGACTGCCTCTTTGAAGTTTACTGTGAGGGTTTTTCTTGCTAGCAGCCCGTTTTTAAGTTTACAGGAGAGTTCTTTTGCAGTTATGGATAACTATTAAGCCTGTTTGGAAGTTCTTTTGGGACTACCAGACTACCATACAGGAGACTAAACATAAAACGGATTCAGCACTGGGGTCTCTCGGTAGACATTTAAGGTCATGACACTTTCAAACAAGCGGCTAATGTTACTTACATATCTCCATTCCCTGTGGCGGGGAAGCGGAACAGTTGCAGGAGCAGGTGACATTAGAGTTGCTGGGGCCGCCCGGGGCCGTTAAGTTTTGCATGGGGGCTGGGCCGAACCGGGATACCGCTCCGAGGACTGAGCAGCCGCCGCCGCAGACGAGACACCGTCGGGGCCCCCCCTCCCCCCCAATCCCCGACCCAAAGACAACAGAAAACTTCCAGGCAGCGGCAACAAAGTCCGCCGTTGAGATTAACTCCCGACGGTTTTGCGCCCTCTATTCACACGCCTCGTCTCACGCCATATTCCTATCGACTCAGCACAGGGAGTGAAATTAGAAGGCGATTCGGTTTGTCCGCTGGTTCAAGCATTACGGTTCTTCTCCCCGGTACTCCGCTGCTGAGTGCAGCTGTCTACTCTCCGCTGGAACAGAACAGAGCAGCAACGGGGAGAGCCATAGCCCCGCCCACAACAGAGAGAGCGCGACTGCGACCAATCAGGAGCGTCAGTCTGAGTCTGAGTGTGATACCTTCAGGAGCACTAAGAAATTTCATGTCTGGTAAAGTCCATGTCTGGCAGAAACGACGTCAAGACAAATTCCAGTTACTTTTCCGGATGTCTACAACTAAATGCTGTAGCCGAGGGTTTTTGTGGATGGAAGACAACAGGTTTTACGTATAGAGAGAGGTATCCTTTTATTTTTTTAATTCTCCATGTCGTCTCCGTACCACGGTCAGCCATCAAACTCAATACGAGACTCTTCAACACTTTCATTTTTTTCACAATAAAAGGGCTTTCAGTTATTATCGGCACAGGAAAGTTACTTACACACCTCCTCCCTTAATAATAACAATAATAAAAAACGTTAACGTTTGAAAAAACACGCAGACGAGTGCGTGATAAGAAAGTGATAACAAAAGTTAACAGTTATGCCAAAATGTAAACATGGCCTCAGTTACAGAAACGGTTTACCCAAGATGTGAGGGGGGTAAAAGCTCACCAAAACATAACTGAACGCTCAATGGTGCGTTATAAAATCTCCAGTGGGCTGGGGGTTTCACCAGCTTGCCTGCCCTAGATTTTGCTGGGGGAAAGCCAATAGTGTAAGACCCAACACCCGACCCCTCATGAGCGCTTGCAGTGGGCAAATCATCGTAGGCCAAATCTAAGAGGGCACCAATGGGCTCTTGAGGGAGTAGACCTAATGTATATGACTTTTCATAGTGAACAACCTGTTCCAGTCCATCATCCACAAGGGGGTCCCTGATACAATTGTGTTCCCTGGGATCATCTCAGAACCCAAGATCTCAAAAGGGGCCCCTCGAATGCGAAAACAGTTTCATGCGATCTTCCCTGAGGTTATGAAGATGCACTAAATACCCCACAGAGTAAGGCACATGACAAGCATTAGAGTTCAGACGGTCCAAGAAATGAGAGAAATTAACATTAAGATTAGTGTGATTTGGCTGCAGTAAATAAAACACCAACCAGGCTTCATAATCATGTGTAAGAGTAGGGGGCATAACTTGTACAGGCTTGAACAGACCTGTTGTAAGCAAAAGCTGCTTGTTTGAACACTAGCAGGCCAAGAAATGTTCACTTATGCTGCATGCCCCGTCCCCTCTACAAAAGTTGTGTATCTACCTCTCAAGGTGCTCACTGTCTCCATTGTATTGTGGACAGCCACTCCACCCCCCACTGAGGTTTGGCGCCTGACAAAGGCCATACCACTGTTTGAGTTAGCTCTAGTCAGCCCAAAAAACTGTGTGTGTTTCTATTCTTTACAAGCTGCCCCTGCAACATCAATAATTTTGCAGTCAATTTCTTTGAGGTCATATCTTATTTCATGTTCTAAGAGTAACCGTTCTTTATTTTATCTAGCCAAAAAACAGATGTACACATTCACCTTATGTAGTCATGTCAGTTGATCTGAGAAGACAAATTTCCATTAGTCATAAAACACTTATTTTAAAGATGGCTTGTTATTTTATGATTGGGCATACTAAATCCTTTAAGAATGGTAATTTGGTTATAAGTTATACCCCAACTTAAATAACAGTTTACTCAACAAAGCTCACAACGTCAGAGGACAGAGGAATAGAATTAGAATTTTGATCCAGATATCTTGATAATTTTTATGAATTTGTATGCGCTCATTGAGGATGTCCTTGTTGTCGACGTAAAGTACAGCTTTATTTTAAAAAAGTGGTTACAGGGCATTATGGTGGTGATATATTAGTTGCTAAATCTATTGGCCCATATGAACACATCGCACCAATGTGGATCTTAGCAGTTCATCAAAAACGGATTGTGAGGAACGCCATAAAGACTCTCATCTGCAAAATGAAATTTGTTCCTGTTCCTGAACTGTGCAAACCTGTAGGCATGCTGGCAAAGGGGTTCGGTGGGATTCAGAAGCCGGGCTGTGGTCTTTACATTTTTAACTGAGGTGAAAGTATAGGCAGCCATGCATTCTCTCTTATTCGGAAGGTTTGCCTCAAGGTAACAAGCGGAAGGGGACAACAACCAATGGCACCAACATCTCACTAAACGGAGACAATGTTAAAGTGGCAGTGGCAGACACACTGCAACACACTGAGACCAAATCCACAAGGGATGTAATATCCATGATGCCCCATAGCTGGAGCCTACCATGGGAGAAATCGACAACGGCATGCTATGCCGTCAGGTAGTCTTGTCCGAATACAGTTGTCTGGATGGACTTTCTGAGTACCTGGAAAACATGTTGCACTAGCTGACAAATGCAACATAACAGTAACGGTCCCTAATGTGTCTAATAGCTGGCAACTTACAGCATGGGCCACTATAACAATTTACCTATGTAAGCAGCATACATGGCCAACAAGGCTGCGAGCAGCAACGCTGGCTTTGAAACAATACAGAAAATGTCTCTTTCTAAAGGCTTAACGTAGGTTTTCTTTCACATCCAAGTAATTAGAAGACAGAACAGCCATGGGAAGACTGTCACACAGCGGGAAAGCAGCCTTCGACAGTCTTGTTGGGAGAATTCAAGCCAGTTTGTAATCATAATCACCCCATCACCTGCCAAAGCCACTACATTTTGGCGTGACCAACAGGAGAAGCTCTCGCCTTTAGCAGGTCTTTGTCGTATTTCCACATGGTTTCATTCGACATACGGCATGCTAAATAAACTTCTCACAGCTGAGCTAAGCTGGTAGTGGCTAACTGTACTTAGCTAAACTTTCCTAACCTTGACTCAGTTATTTGTACTGGAGCAATCCCATTACTACTATCAATGTAACCCCGGGTTTTGGTGGAAGAAAGATTAGATAGAAAAATAGATTTTACTTGTTGAGAGCAATATATTTTTATGTACAATTATCAATGTCTTTCCGCACCACCTTCATCCATCGAACTCAATACATGAAACTCTTAAGCGCTTCTGTCTTTTTTCACAATAAAAGCCTTGTTTGACTCTCAGTCATAATCGGCACAGGAAAGTTTCTCCTAAGCAGAAAATACGCATAGCAACAACATTATGATAATGAATTGAATTGAAAGGGTTTATCATCATAACCTTTCTTGCATAAATTAGCCCCCAAATAAGCAAAATTAATCTGAATCAATATTAGAATTCAGACTGCTAAGAGGAATTTCTGTAACACAAAAACCTTTTTAAAAATAAAAGACTAAAGAAAATTCTGAATTATTCAAGCCAATATTTTAGATAATCAGAATTTCTCATTGAAATATCATAAAAGTTCATTGATATCCATACACATAATAAGGGCTGAAAATTCTATGTGTAGAACCTGAAAGCACACAATAAAAAAGAATGGTACTGGGATATTACTAGCATTTGTGTATTAATATCTGTGTGTAGTGGAGGTGATCTGATCTCAAACAACCAGCAGACACGCAGGTCGTGGCTAACAATGGCTTTGGGAAAGTAGAGCAGTGACGGATGCAAAGGGGATTGCCTGAGTGTGTTACTAAGGTAGGGTGGGGAGACAGATTCGTGTTTCACTCCCTTGTTACGATGGGCTGGAGCCAATTAAGATGACTCTAACCTTAAACTGACCCCCTCCCCTCACCATTCTTGTGGTTCCAGCCACATGTGCACCGCGGAGGCCAGACACCTACCCACACCCCACCACCCAGCCAAACATTTCTCCTCTAAAACTAACACAAAGTGCACACACTTGTGTCTTGTTCCATGACTGTGTGCAGTCTAAAAATAAACTAGAGTGTTCAGATGTGAGACTGGCTCTGTGTGCCACTCTAGGGCAGGACTTTCCCAAACTCTGATCTTGGAATCAAGTGGGGGTCATCAAAGACATTGTAAATCTTTCTCAAGGAAAGCAGACACTTTTTATTTTTATTTTCTATGTGCAAAAAATAATATTGCAGTTATTTGGTAGTTTTGAGTGTGTGTGTGTGTTCATGAAAAGAGTGAGGTTGCCATGTGATACGTACCATATGAATCTGAATAAACTATTATATGTGGTATAATTCATTATTTCATTATCATGAGTATACTCAAGGATCTACGTTATATATTAACTGTACATACAGGATTTGTATTACATGTAAACGATTAATTTTTCTGTAGATTTGCATCAACTTATCATGTATGGAATGCTATCCCCCAAATTGGACATCAAAAGGCTACCTCTGTGATAACCACAGTTTTACAATACATCAAGAACCAGCTACAACACATAGCAACCCCTTAGATGCATAGGGACCTAACTTTTCAGCACAGAGGGGGACAACTGTTTATGACTCATTTATAAAAAGATAAACTGAAAGACCGTATATGAAAAATGCAAAGTAAAAAAGTAATTTTCAGTTTCACTTCTTCCATTCATACAGGGCCTAAAGGAGCGTCCTTAAACATTGATGTGGTGTTTGGGAGTTTAGAGCAGGCAAGTGGCAGTGGAAGTTGATCTGAAACGCAGGGGAGAAAGTAGCAAAGGTGAAAAAGGACGTTCTCACCTTGCACTTACACATATCAAGCTGATAGAGCAGATCTCATTTCGCTAACCAGCAGTGCAGCTGTGGCTCAGATGATGCCAACTAGCGTCTGAATTACTGAGGAAAGGCATTTCTGTGCTATGACAAAAAAGGGTTTCAATTTAAGTGACACAATCATACTGCTTTATAGCTATATGACTTTATCACATACTTAAGTTTCTTACTTGGAAAAAAAAAAAAAAAAAACTTCAACATGGTCTGACACTACAGACAACCCAAAAAACAAGTAGAACAAACATTTACTGACTACTACCAAAGTTCTCAGCAACTGTACGTTGATATGTGAACTTTTACTGATTTTCATATACGTATAGTGCAAATCTCCCTTTTGCCAGATTCAAAAAGGGAAAAATGTTATTATCAAATGTGTGCAAATCATATTGAGCAAGTGAAGAAAAAAATTGCATTCCCTGCTAAGGAAAACAGTGGATTTAGTTGAATCTTCACTTTGATCCAGTTTCCATGCTGAACATGCACAAAGAATAACAGGGCTTTGAGCCGCAATTGCTGAAAATAATGTAGATGAAATTGTAAGATGCCCATCTGTTAAATACAATATGGACCAGTAAATGTTGTTATTTCAAGAATTTACACTATGATCCTCATTCAAACCTGTGAACAGTGATGACCATGTGCTGTTATTGGGGTCATCAGGTGGGAACTTTTCATCTTGTTGGGCTCATAACCCCTCGCTATCGCTTGAGAGTGATCACTGCCGTCCACCCAATTTCCCTTCAGGGAAAAATAAATGATTCTATTCTATTCTATTCTATTCTATTCTATTCTATTCTATTCTAT
>JABUIW010000019.1:17420312-17438155 GCA_013363375.1 Menidia beryllina
ATTCTATTCTATTCTATTCTATTCTATTCTATTCTATTCTATTCTATTCTATTCTATTAGAATATTTAACCCTTTAAAGCCTGATCCAAGAATAAAACAAAACAGAAAATTACTTTTTTTTGTTTGAATTCGTTATTTGGCCTTTTAACAAAATATGTAAAAATAAAAAACAGAAATACATTTTTTATATTAATGACTATGTTATAAGTCAAGATGATTTTTCGTGTAGTCTTCTGCCCCCTGTTATCAGGTGTATCTGGTTGTGTACAATAGGATTTTGAACAATCCTATTGTACACAAATTGATAACCATCTGATGAGGAAAAATAAGCATTCTTTGTAAGTGGGCAAACCTGCAAAATCCGCAAGGGGTCAAGTACTTATTTCCCCCACTGTATGTACATGAGAGGCTTCCCATTACTTGTGAATGAAACTAGACGTATTGCCATCACTAATTTTAGTTGAGTCAAACACATGGCGGAAACGTTTCTTCTCTTGCCACCAAAGATATATTGTTTCAGGTTCATTTTAAGTTGTATAAAAATTATAAAACGTCATGCTTTGAATTAGTAACAAAATACCCGTAGTAACTCTTAATTTATTTATTTATTTTAATAGGGACAAAGCACATTAATGAAATCAGTCAAAAACAAATGTAAATATGCCGGATTATAGCTACAAAGCTAATTTTCATCCGTAGTCCCTAGGCAGGCAAAGGCATAAAAAATAACATATAATAAACAATATAAGCATCACAAGTAAATGTAACTCTTACTTTAAATGTCTCAATTAGCATCTGCAAGCAGGGAACCCCATTCTTAGGATAGATGCATACAAATGTAACAACCTACCAACTAAAGTTAGTGTTCCTAAAATACATTATGATAAAGATGTTTTCCAACAGACACAGAGAGAGGTTATGTATGTGTGTACATGTGTGCTGACTGGGGGATGGTAAGAGAGCTGGTAGACTGGATTGCATTTGGTATTCAGCTGTGCCTAGTATTTATCTGTCTGCTGGCTGTCTAGTCTGGTCTGGCCTGTTAGTGGTGTCACCCTGCATGCTCCCCCGGGGACTAAATTGACACTCCAGACAGACTGTGAGTGTGTGTGTAAGAGTGTTTTTAACGTCTGTGAATGGATAGACCTGGGTTGCAAGAGTGTGGATCAATGGTTGTCTGAATCTGTCTGTGGATAAGAGATTGTCTGAGATGTATGTACAGTGGGGGAAATAAACATTTGACCCCTTTGCTGATTTTGCAGGTTTGCCCACTTACAAAGAATGCTTATTTGTCCTCATCAGGTGGTTATCAATTTTTATAAATTCATATGATGTGATTTTCTGGAATTTTCTTTGGGATTCTGTCTTTCACTGTTAGAATGTACATATGATTAAAGTTATATATCGTTGCATTCTTTGTAAGTGGGCAAACCTGCAAAATCAGCAAGGGGTCAAATACTTATTTCCCCCACTGTACATCAGAGGCAATCTCAGAAGAAGAAATTATTTGAAAAAAAGTGTTCTGGGTGATATTTTTCTAGTTTGGCTGACAGCACTGCTCTGTATTTCAGTTTATTGCTTTAATAAAATTATGATGGCTGCCAGCTGTTTGGACAATGCATCAGGGTTATGTGTCTGTTTTTTTCCATTTCCAGTGGTGTCAGAGCACTCGTGCAGGAATGTGGAATTCAGTGGGAGCTGAAGTAAAAGAAAATATTTTTGCATGACTGGATGTAAAACACGACTACGAGTTTGAGATGTGACTCACTGAATGATAGAGGAGCAGACCTACTGTATTCTCCAGAGCTGGGCAGAATAGTTTTTAGAGAATGGTAAGTGTAGCTGGAGAGAATAAATGCGGTAGGCAAGAGGGAAAAGAGCTTCAGGTTCGTCCCTGTGGCTGGCAGAAAGTAATGCAGTCAGAGGCCTTAAAATCCATCAGGGAAAAAAAAGAGCTACGTTGTAAAAGAAGGGCGGTGTGGCCGCATCGATCAGTACTTTTTTAAGAAGTCGGTCGAGTAAGCTGGATGAAGTCAAGCGGCAGGTAGAAAAGCACAGTCCGAAGGATATCAATAACACAGCTACGGAGATGGAGGAGGAGGTGTGATATATAGAACAGAAAGTTAGAGATAAGTGGGCTACGGAAAATAGTAGCAAAGAACAAGAGGCAGTTGTTAGAGATTTGTTAATCATATTAGATGAGCGATATAATTGATTCCTATGGTGTTGAAAGATTTGGGGTGAAGGATAGGAAGAGAGAGTTGAAGGAGTACATTTAGTTAACTGTAAAGAGAAATTGAGAAATTGTTTAATGAAAGAAGAAGAAAGCAATGGAAAAGATACAGAGAAAAAGAGGCAGGAAATGAATGATTTGTAGGAAGAATTGAAAAGCAGGCTATCAGTACTTAAAAGGGCAGAATATCTTAGGTAAAAGAGAAAGAAGAAAAATATGTTAGAACTACATTTTACAGGGACCCATTTAAGTATGTAAAAAGTATCTAAGAAATTCATATTTAGAACTTGAGCATCGTAGAGTAGTATTATGGCTTCCACCTGACGTGCCTCCATTGGGAGATGGATGCTTGACCACCTAGGTGGAACAAGGTTGATAAAAGTTGTAAGGCGTGCAAAGGCTTCATTTGCCCCAATGGGAGTAAAGATGCTGTGGTTAGTAAGGTGGTTCCAAACTCAACCGGGGGGGAAATGGAATCCAAGAATGACAGTTTAGGAGGCAGAGGTAAGTCTTGGGCATATAGAGATTGTGGGTAATGTTTAAGTAGGTTGGGGAGGATTAGGCTTGGGTTCGAGTCCTGGGGGACCCAGAACCTTTCTGTGTGGAGTTTGCAAGAGAAAGCTTGTTATGGAGCAGGTTTGTTTTACAATTTTATCTACATTATTTTCAGCAATTGCAGCTAAAAGTCCTGTTATTCTTTGTGCATGTTCAGCATGGGAACTGGATCAAAGTGAAGATTTAACGAAATCTACTGTTTTCCTTAGCAGGGAAGCATTTTTTTCTTCACTTGCTGAATATGATTTGCACACATTTGGAAATGTATAAACTGGTATTAATTGGATTATTATTGTATAGCAATTAATTATATTGTTATTTTCTTTATCTGGAATGTATCTTTGAAGTGCTAGAGAACTGTTATTTGGTGCTATGTGCAATTCACGTAAAACATATTAATTGTCAGTGTACAAGAAATGTGCAAAAATTTTGGAGGGTGAAAAAGAAATCCATCCATCCATTATCATTACCACTTATTTGCTAATGCGGTCGCGGGGAGAACTGGAGCTTGGGGGACCCAGGACCTTTCTGTGTGGAGTTTGCGAGAGAAAGCTTGTTATGGAGCAGGTTTGTTGGCAGGAGGAAAGGTTAAGGGGTATAAAGGCAGTGGTTCAGGCAAGTAGGGACAGTGGTTGAACTGGGAAGGTGTTGAGCAGAAAAAGCTTAGTCGGAAAGAAATGTGAAAGAAAATATAGTATTCAATTTTGAACGGGGCCAACATATGATGTATTGCCAACTCCCCAGAACCTAAAACTATAGGTAAAGACCTATAGGTAGAGACCTGCGGGTTTGTTGTGTTCAGATACTTTAATTGTGAAGCATATTTTTGTAGGTGGTAACATTAAACTGTCAGAAAGCCACTATTGGAGACAAGGGAAAGCAGGTTCATTTAGGAGGGTCTAAAGCAGTGTGGCAGTTCAGTTTGTTCTGCTGAGTGTGCTAGTGTGTCTTGTTCCGTCTCTATCTCCTGCCCAAACCAGGGTTTGCAACCATAGTTGATGTGCTGTGGGGAGCAGTGATGGCTAGCATTAGGAGACTGACTTTATCCCTATAATGCCAAATGTATCATATTTGATTAATACGGTTTCTGAAATGTTTTGCGTCTGACACCTTTTGCATAATTTAATAGTATAGAGATTTTCTGGAATTTTCTTTGGGATTCTGTCTTTCACTGTTAGAATGTACATATGATTAAAGTTATAGATCGTTGCATTCTTTGTAAGTGGGCAAACCTGCAAAATCAGCAATGGGTCAAATACTTATTTCCCCCACTGTAAATGTGTACAGGCGTGAGGACATTGTTGGCCAGTAGCGTCCTCACTCCTGGAGGGAATTCCTTATGAGAAAATTAATAAAAAAGAAATCTATAAACATTGGAAAGGTTAGTAAAGAAGTTTATTTGGGGATAACTAATTAATGAAGTTAGATTTAACACATACAGAGAGGGAGAGAGAGAGAGAAAGACAACACAAAAAAAGACCTCAGTCATTCATCTTTGTTAAAGAGAACATGATTTCCATAGAACATGTCTATGAGGTGCTGGACACTACTTCATAACGCCATCTTGTGGATGTTCTTTGAAAAAGGTCTGACTCAGCGCACGGTAAAACTGCCCCACTTCATAAGCAACTGGATCACTCCTCTTTTTGACGTTATGACTCCTTCTGAAACCAAAAGTGTAATTTCAGCTGAGGTTAAGAGGTAAATCAGTTTACCATTGTCTTCAACAGAAACTTCAAAGGAAAAAATAAAATGACGCAGGAAAAATGTAGATAAAAATGTCATTTTACAGAGGCAGAAAAACCCGTAGTAAGCTACTTTAAAAGAAATAAAAATAACACATACAGGATTATTCTTGCTGAATGGAAAGGACAAGAGGGTATTAAACTGTTTGATGGGAAATGTAAGAGTTCCAAATGTTTTTTTTTCGTTTTTTTTCTTGAGTACACAAAGAAAATTAAGCATGTTATATCAGCTCGGTGGGAAAAACACTTCTATTCCCGCCTGTGTATAAATGCATTAATAATGCCATGCTGCTGCTGTCCTTTTAGGGGTTGCCACTGCACATCAACCTTTACTTGTATTATAAGTTGCATTTCCTGATGCATCTTTCGCATTTATCCTGACTTGGGACTGGCAAGACATTAACACACCGCAAACTGTTTCAGACTGCATTGTGGCCAACTGGGGGTTCAGTGTTTTGAGGAAAAACACTTCCACATGTGGCAAAAAAATGTATTCCAACTTTTGTTTTTGTCATTTTGGAATGTGCCCATTTAAACAAAGAAAAAGTACAAACGTACTAAACAAAAAGTTAGTCAGTGATGGGATGAACAGGAGAATTACAGATTACGGATCATGAAAAATAGCCTTAAATAAGAAACAACACTGCAAAATCTTCCTAAAATTGTATTAGTAATGGCCTCCCTATATCCTCCTGTTGGTGAAGTCTCTATCATCACACTAGTGATGAAAACATTTGTGTACGATACAGATCCAATTTGACTTCAACATAACATTTAAATTCAATAACTTGAACTATTGCATTACATCCATGTGGAGTATTAGCTGTATTAATATTAGACTACTGAATGCTATTTCAAGTGTACAAGAGATGAATAAGACTTAGTCTAAATATTAAGGCTGTATCGGCTCGTGAATTAACTGCAGTGCACATAACCAACCGATAAAGCTGGATTGCTAACAAAAGAGAGTGAAATTATGTCAGATTATTGTAGCTTGTCTTCAGCAAAGCTCTATGTAACAGAGAAGCTTCTCCAGACAGACTATACAGAAATCTATTTTCTGTATATTTTCTCGTCCTCGCCCACCTTCGCACCGTGGTGAGCACCACCTTGGACCCACTGCAGTTTGCCTACCGGCCCAACATCGGAGTAGAGGATGCCATCATCTACCTGCTGCAGCGAGCGCTCACCCACCTGGAGACCACCGGGAGCGCTGTGAGAGTCATATTCTTTGACTTCTCAAGCGCTTTCAACACCAGGGGAAAGCTGGAGGACGCTGGGGTAGACAAACATCTGGTTGACTGGACCATTGACTACCTCACTGACCGTCCTCAGCACGTGCGGCTGCATGGCTGCCAGTCAGAGGTGGTACTCTGCAGTACAGGGGCCCCCCAGGGCACAGTCCTGTCTCCGTTTCTGTTTACCATCTACACCTCAGACTTCACCTACAACACGGACAGCTGTTACCTCCAGAAGTTCTCCGATGACTCGGCGATTGTGGGCTGTGTGTCTGAGGGGAACGAGCTGGAGTATCGGTCGGTCATCATGGACTTTGTGAATTGGTGTTCAAAAAACCATCTGTGTCTGAACACCAATAAGACCAAAGAGATGGTGATCGACTTTAGGAGAAGACCACCACTCCACCCCCCAGTGAACATCCAGGGGCAGGACATAGAAACTGTAGAAAGTTTCAAATACCTGGGTGTTCACGTGAAAAACAAACTGGACTGGACTCACAACACCGACGCCCTGTATAAAAAGGGCCAGAGCCGCCTTCACCTCCTGAGGAGCTGAGGGCCTTTGGAGTCAGCAGGCCCCTCTTTCAGAGCTTTTACTACTCTATAGTGGCCTCAGCCCTCCTCTACGCTGTCGTCTGCTGGGCCCCTGGCAGCACAGAGCGGGACAGAAAGAGACTGAATAAGCTGGTGAGGAAGGCCACTTCTGTCCTGGGCTGCCCTCTGGACTCAGTGGAGGAAGTGGCTGAGAGGAGAGTGTTGTCCAAACTGAGATCCATCATGGACAACACCTCTCACCCCCTGCGTCGGACTGTAGAGGAGCTGAGCAGCTCTTTTAGTAAAAGACTCAGACACCCTGTGTGCAAAAAAGAGCGATACCGCAGGTCTTTCATCCCTGCTGCTACCAGACTGTACAACTCTGCACTTTAACAACTGCTGTGCAATTGTGTTATATTTATTGACCTGTGTAATATGTGTACTGTGTGTGAGCCATCAATGATTGTATATATTTTAATCACCCAAATCTCTACGCTGTGTTGCTTCCTTGTATATTTGCTTGCTTTTGCTGTACTTTATGCACCTTTTCCTCCTTTTAAATTCTAACCGATGTGTGACCAGTGAATTTCTCCACTGTGAGATCAATAAAGCTCTTATCTTATCTTATCTTATCTTATCTTATCTTATCTTATCTTATCTTATATGAGTGTGGGCGGGTCAATCCAAATATTGATGGTATTGATACCGAGCAGGCAAGAGGGGGATCTTCGGTTTAAATGTCGCGGTCACATGACAAAACACACAAATCAAACAAACAAGCAAGTTGCCGGCCCCGGTTGTTTTTGTTGCAGATAATTTTCATTACATTTTTGCATAGTTTCTCAACAGTACTTGTTTGTTTTTAATTTGTTTACTGGTTTGCGTGCACTTTAAGATTTTTCAGAAGAGGATTTGATAATAATTTGATAATAATTTGATAATAATTTGATAATAATCTGATAATAATTTGATAATAATTTGATAATAATTTGATAATAATTTGATAATAAAGCATGATAAAGCATCTATTTAATTATAAATTTTGTCCTAATTCTGTCCTCTGTTTGAACTATCTAATAATAAAAATGGAAACCTCACAAAAAACAACTTAAGGTCATTCAAATGAATTGAGATTTAGCAATTAAATGACACATCCACCTTGGTTACTGAAAAGCATCGGCATTGGGGATACTGGCCCGTATTTACTTGGTATAAAATTGACACCAAAATATGCAGTATAGCACAAAACTATTCTAAACAAATGTCTGGCGTCATATTTGATGCTTCTTGCTGCCCTTGCTGCAATGCTGTGTCACATCCTGTCCACACAGGTAAACCAGCTGTCTTCTTTCCCACCCCTGTTATTTCACATATAGGCAGAACTTCCTACTGTCCATCATTGCAAAATAACTCTTTATTGTATCTTTTGCTGCTGCAGGCACCACTGCAATGACACTATAGCTTTAATTGAAAAGTTTTGCACATCTTTCTGTGTATGCTTATTTACCAGAATGGGCCAGCTCAAAAAAGAAGAAAATGGATATGGATTGGAGAGAAAAAATACAGAGTATATATATCATATTGGTTGGAATTGGAATATATTCAGAAATAGGCATCATGAGAGAGATGGTGCCAGAGGTCAAGGGCATTAACTTAGATAATGAATATATGAAAATAAGTTGATAAAAAAAGAGAAAACAGATGAACGAGTGATGCAGGAACGAAGAAAAAAGGGAAGAAGCATGGAAGACGAGAAAAGGGGCCAGTTAAAACTGCAGAAAAAAAGAAAAGATGGATGTGTAAGGAAGGAAAAAGTAGAGAAGACGAGGAAAAAATAAAAACTGGTAAGGAAGATAAACGCAAACATGAACAGATGATAAAAGGGAAAGGGAGAAGACGAGAGAAGCAGAATAAAAATATGCGGAAATAAAAAGAAAAAACAATGACAAAGGGGTAAACAATGAAAAGAAAAATACTAGAGCATGGGGGGAAAAGATGATGGGGTAAAAATTGAGAAACTGGAAAGAAAATGAATATGGATTACAATGGGAAAGATTGAAAGAAAAAGAAAAAAGCTTGAAGGTGAGAGAAAGAAGGGTCCGGAAACACAGACAGCGAGCTCCCTTCACCTCTGCGGTAGGGCCCTGCTGAGCATTGTAATGGACTGTCTGCCCGCCTGGGACGATGAGCTCATGTCTGGCTCTAATGCCAATCTCTTGAACTGGCAAACGGTGCGGCAACTTCAATGCTTCACTGCCACCAGATGATGGACAGAGTAGAGCTGACAGAGAGAGAAGAAGACAAAAGGAAAAGAAGAGAAAGTGACAGAGAGAGAGTCGTGGAGGTCCAAGGTGTTTTTGTGTGTCACAACACAGATAAGAGCAACAAACCAGACGGCAATAATCGCACAGCCTGTGAGAAAGCCGCAGCAAATGTCAGTGTGTAAAAAAAAAGTGCAAAGAGGACACAGGAAGATAGAGAGCAAATAGATAGTGTGTGTGAGTGGGTTTATGCAACCATAAACAATAGTAATTACAGAGGATGATGCAGGTTATATTCTCCTGCTGTCAAGGTTCCACAGACACACGCACACTCATGCACACACGCGTTTGGTCATTGGTAACACTAAATTAAATATGGAGCATGGTTTGTATGCATGGTTTTCTGTCTCATCTTTTGTTTCTGTGGCTCTCTGATGGACTGGGGACCTGTCCAGGATGCATTTTGCCTTTCACCCAGTGACAACTGGGATAGGCTCTGTCATGACGGTGGGTCTTAGGGAGGTCTCAGTCGCGGGGATTCAGAAACAAGGGTTTATTTGAACAAAAACGCACTCAAACGGAGTGGATGCGGGCAAAGTTCAAAACAAGGCTGTGAGAAAACTATGGACAAAGTAACAAAGCAAGATTAACATGACTGTGAAAAAACATGGCTGTGAAAAAACATGGCTGTGACAAAACTATGAACAAAGTATCAAATCAAGATTAAACATGACTGTGAACACAAAGTATCAAATAAGGTAAACAAGGTTATGTGAAAGTATCAAATCAAGATGAACAAAACTGTGGCAAGGCTGTGACAAAAACATGGCTATGGCAATAAAGTAAACTAGGCTATGGCATGGCTGTGACAAAAATCAAACCTGACGCGGCGAAGGGTGAAGAAAAACTCAGAAAGACAAAAACGCACTGGCACAGGACATGGGAAACGAGGACTATTTAAACACATGAGGGAGGGGAACCCCAGGTGTACACAATAGGTAATCAAGACATGACGAGACACCAGACATTCCCCCAGACGTGACAGGCTCCACAAATAGGGACTTTTTGATCCTGGTAATATCAAATTTATTTTGGTTAATATTGGTTTTCATTTAAATTTGACGTCAAAATATAATTTCAGGGCCTTTACTTCAAGATGACACCTTTAATTTTATGGGTTACTTTATATTAGTAAACCTCTATCTGTTAAAAGTAAGCGACATTGAATCTATTTTGCCAATTAATGTTCACTGAAATATTTTAGTTACAACTAACTTAAGTACAATGTAATTGGGTTGTAGGAGTGAACTTGACAACTTTCTAATCGATGGACTGACGTTACTATCGTCAACCGTTTAATTTCTGAGAGAAGTGAGAACGGAAGGGACCCTTGGCTGTAGAGCCCCTTGCTGACACCTGCATGTTTTCTTAATTCATCTGCAAATATAGCCGAAACCAGCTATAATAAGTGAGAACAAACAAAAGAAAAATCAAGCTCATGGCATCTTGTTTGAAGAGTAATTACATGCTCACACTAATGATTCAATGCAGTTTGTAATTTCTCTTACAAACCTCATCACAAGTCATGGAAGTCATGTTCTCATGACTTTTTGATGCATGACGGCTACCGTAGTTGCAATACCCATTTGAAAACACGAGGAACTAGAGAGCACGATTTGTTAGAACGCAAAATACAATGTCACTGTAAGATTAGAGAAATTCCTACACCGTGTACCTTTGAAACTACATGTTAAAACATGGAAATGATGGTCTCAGCCACTTGTCCAGACAACAAATGTTAAATTGGTGATGCTAAAGGAAGTTCTTTCTGTCGTCAGCTATATTCATCTTGTTTTTTCAGCACTGAAAAGCAATATTTTGAGTATCTTTGTGGCCATTTTAAGAAGCTTGAAGCAGTTCAAATTATTAGGCATTTATTCCACATTTGACACTCACAAAGACGACCTACCACCAATCAAAACCGTATTCTGGATTTATCTGTTGTGACCGATTTGGTGAAAGGTCTTTGTGAGTCACACCCTTTTATTACATCTTTGGACGCAGATGGACCTATTTCTACTTTTTTTCAGGAGAATGTGTTTATGAAAAAACATTTTCTGTTGAACCAGAAAGGTACATACTGGACAAAAAAGATGCAAAATAATTCAAGTACTTCCCAATCCAGAAGTCCTTACTGCAGGTGTTGACTAACCAGTCAGTTCAAGAGAAAGCATTTGGAAGTGGAAGAAATTCCACAAAAGCCTCATTCCAGACATGGAGGACAAAGATGGATCTCAGTATCAGCGGAAGGCAATTTTTTTCAGGAGAGGAGGATTATCCTTTACATTAAAGACTTTGAAGTCGGTAATCCACTTGGGACATTCCGAAAGAAACACAAAATCACGGCTGTGTATTGAGCCTTGGGAAACATTCCGGCACAGTTACGATCAGGACTGACCTCCTTTAATCTAGCTGTTGTCTAGAAAGTAGATGACTCAAAAAAAGTTTGGGTTCCACAAAGTTCTAGACACATTATTACAGATCTTCAAGGTTTGGATAAAAATGGTGTCTTTATCCCCGTTTTAGGGAAGGTCATCAAAGGAACTGTGAATTTGTGTAGAGTCTGATTATTTAAGGACTTATCTAGTTGCAGGTTTCTTCAAAGGTTTTTCAAAAGTTTCACAAGATCCCACAAGATTTGTGTTGGGGAAAGGTCAGAGTTTCAGTCCCAAGAAGTCAAAAGTGGTTGTTTTCATCGACAAACAAAAGAACAGCATGCAGTTTATATTAAAAAAGTTTAGGCAGATCCCAAATCCAATCATTGGTGTGGTGTGAAACAAACAGTATGCCCTTTCTGAAAAACGTAATCTCTTTCATGTAACCTCTGATTGCCCTCCAGATGTCTTAAATGACCTCCTGGTGGGCATTGTTTCGGTGGGACTTTGTCATTTGATAAGGAAAAAAGATTTTACTTTCATCTATCTCAATAGCACCATTTGTCAGTTTCCATACAAGTAGAGTGATAAAACAATTCGCCGACATCCAATCCCAGGTAACTTTGCAATAGAAACATCGGTGGGAGCGCATGAAGACAGGTGCTTATTACGTCTGCTGCCAAAAAATAACTGGCTTAAAAGTACCTCGACATGAGCCTGTCTGGCAGATAATGCTGTCATTACCTGCTCCCATCACTCTGTGTGGCTCCACAATGTCTTCTGTGGAGTCCTTCTGTTTCCTGGGGATCACTATAACCCAGGACCTCAAGTGGGAGCTGAACATCAGCTCCCTAACAAAGAAAGCACAGCAGAGGATGTTCTTCCTGCGGCAGCTGAAGAAGTTCAACCTGCCTAAGGCAATGATGGTGCACTTCTACACAGCCATCATTGAGTCCATCCTCACCTCCTCCATCTCCATCTGGTGCGCTGCTGCCACTGCTAAGGACAAGGGCGGACTGCAGCGTATCATTCGCTCAGCCGAGAAGGTGATTGGCTGCGATCTGCCTTCCCTCCAGGTCCTGTACGCCTCCAGGACTTTAAGGCGTGCAGGAAAGTTCATGTCTGATCCTTCTCACCCTGGTCACAAACTTTTTGAAACCCTCCCCTCTGGCAGAAGGTTGAGGACCACCAGGACAAAAACCTCACGCCATAAAGACAGTTTCTATCCAACAGCAACTGGCCTCATCAACGAGGCCAGTGACCCCCACCTAGTCTTCTCCCACCCCCCTCTACCCCACTAATATACACAATGCTACTGTCAGCATTTTCTGGTCTGTCGTTGGACATTCAACATTGCACATTTCGATTGTTCATTTGTACGTTCAGATCTATACCTTTAAAGATTGTACTTTTTAGTTTTATCATTTCTGTTTTATATTTTTATTTCTACATTGTATGTCCTTTCTTGCTTCTCATAGAAGTGTTGTGCACCAAACACCAAGGCAAATTCCTTGTAAGTGAATAACCTACTTGGCAATAAACCTTATTCTGATTCCAATTCTGATTCTTATTTAAAGACATCATGGACCTTGTGATGTTGCAAGTCCAACAGAGCACTTGCTATCTCGACTGTGGTTTCAGAGCATCGAAGCAGATTCCTTGACTCTTTCCATAAATAAAAACTCTCACCAAGACACCTCTTCCTTGAGCATTACCCTCAGGTCATTCAAGAGTTTGGCCCTGTTGCAGCGTGGTGGACGATGAGATTTGTGGCTAATCGAGCTTCTTCAAGTGAATTGTCTGGCAGACTGTTTCAGGAATATCTTGCTTTCTCTTGCAAACAAGCACCAGCTCCTGGTTTCATACCATCAATCATGCCCTGTAAAAACCAGATGGGAGATGCCCCCCCACCCTGAGCCATGGTTCTGCTCGAGGTTTCTGCCTGTTAAAAGGAAGTTTTTCCTTGCCTGTGTCGCCTAGTGCTTTCTCATGGTGGGAATTGTTGGGTTTCTGTAATTAACTTCCGAGTAGGGTCT
This sequence comes from Menidia beryllina, assembly GCA_013363375.1. Classification (NCBI taxonomy): domain Eukaryota; kingdom Metazoa; phylum Chordata; class Actinopteri; order Atheriniformes; family Atherinopsidae; genus Menidia; species Menidia beryllina. The sequence continues at coordinate 17,433,350 of JABUIW010000019.1, forward strand.
GACCTGCTCTGTTTGGAAAGCGCTGTGAGATAACTGTTGTTGTGATGTGGCGCTATGTAAATAAAATTGAATTGAATTTAAAACCCTTCTCTCAGTCACAAAAACAACAGCAGTTTCTTTGAAAGTAGTTCAGCACGATCTGAAAGACACGGTGAAGTCCAGATTCCCCACTGTTACATCAGTGCTTATTGCTTATAATGTGTGCTTCTTGGGGACGAACTATTCAGTTTGAATGTTGTTGTGTTGTGTTCTGGGTCCACTTCAGGTTTGCCTGATTTTGCTGAGCTTTTGCAGTCGCCGATACATTTTTGATAAGCTTATCTTTTTTGTGAGACTACAGTGTGCATGGTACAATGAACATTTGAGGAGCAATGTCCAGTTACTTGAGCAAAGCGATCTTCCAGATTTGTATTTTACTACATATAGCCTGGCTGGAGGACGATTTGTAACTTTAAAACGTCATACTTACCTCTCCTTATAAGTATCACAAGGATTAAACTTGTACTGACCAATGGCTACTGATGCATATTTTATTTAAAAGTGGGTGAGTATTTTCTTTATTTTTGATATAGTTTTCCTTGAAGAGATGGATAACCGTTCAAAGCTGAGAATAATATCGGAAGATGATGACATCCGCAAACTGGTTCTACCTTCAGGCATCCCCAGTACACTTTAGGATCTCAGTAATGTCATTCAAGAAAAAAAATAACATTTCCAGGGCCCTACTAGGAGGTACCAAAACATGGATTTTGATGCCCAGTTTTTTTGGTTTGGTCTCTATCAATAATGCGCAAGTCCAGGCAATTCCGGAGCTTGTTCTGATTCAATCCTTATTTTAACTTTCAGCTCTATGAAAGTGTCGGATGTGGAAGGACCTGAATTGCTGGAGAAAAGTTCATCTGGATCTGATGACACAATCTTGCTTTCCTCCTCTGTCAAAGGTGTACCATCCCACAGGTCTCAGCCATGGCCAGCAAAGTTTCCAATTCCTATATTCTCTTGTGAACTGAAAACAAGAAACCAAGCATATGAAAAGAATGGTGCCGTGTTGAGCAATCCAAGAGTGACAATCTGTATAGAGAGGCTTCCTGAGACCATATTTACTTATGCAGCATATCCAACCTGTGTCCAAGACTTAGCCATAGTTGAGGCATTGGTAGAAAAAGTATCCAAGAAAGAAGTATCCAGAAGTCTTTCTTCCTTTGACTTATAGAAATTGTGAAGCAATGTCCTCCAGTCAGATCTATTGAAGATAGATGGCCTGGTCTCCTCTCTGAAACTCAAGACTATCTAGCTCTTTTGCATTTTAAAACTGTTGTTTAAATAGTTCAATCAAGATTTTAATACCACGATTGACTCAATTCACCATCCAAAAACATTTCCAATGTACTCCATATGCTTTGCAATGTAACATCTTATATTTTTCATTACTGAACATAAGTACTGGTTTTGATGTAAAGTAAACTTTAGTGAGTGAATAATCTGTTAATTCTTTTTCTTTTTCCAATTATGTTTACTTATATCTGGTAAACGTAATTTAAATGTAAATTATGTTTACCTGGAGCAAACCTTGCTGTCAGAACTGGACACCTACACTACAAAACTCTTGGAGATTTTCAAGACCAAGAGCAGGGTTGCAGGAAAATTCATGCTAGTGGATATTCATTTTTAACCTCACTTAACTAACTTCTTGCATTCTAAAAAGGTAACTTTTTTAACCCCCTTTACTACTGGTAATTATGCATAATTTTGATAGACTACGTGATCTCTGTAGCCTTATATGTTTGGCATTTTCTGAAGATTTGGAAAACTTAAGTGATTTAGCAACTATTCAAACAATGTCAGGTAATTATCTTGGAGGAATAAATTAAGGTAAGACACATTCACTTTAATGTATTGGAATGACAAAGTGGAGACAACTCCTAACCCTGTGTTGGACATTAGAAAAAGCTAAAGTATATATTAGCATATCTTTTTTTCTTTTTTGCACAAAATTAGATTGCTTGAAGTATTTTATTTCTGCTTTATTATATTATATTTATTCATTATCAAATTATCTTCCTTTACCCATTGAAGGGGAACTTACATTTTCATAGAATAAAAATTAAATGTTTTCTGCACAACAAACGTCATTGTTTTTTTTGTTTTTTTTTGTTTGGTTGTTTTTTTTTTTACTGTTAGGTTGTCAGACTTTCCTCATCACATCTTACAAGATTATCGTCATCCATGACAATGAGATGCAGGAAGGCCCTCCCCTTGTATCCTTGATGACTGTGAAAGTGTACAAAAGCTTGCATTCTGCTGATGGGTTTAATTTATGCAAAGATCTTAAGATACCAAATTAAATTTAAGTAAACATTTGAAGAATTGTTAAAGCTCTTTCTGGAACTCATTGCATTAAAGATGTCTCCAAAAGTCCAATCTTTGTACAACAAGCTTCTTGCCTGAGCACTTTCCATATAATATCGGAACCAAGTACAGAGAAATTAATTTGTTAACTATGTAACCAAGTAAAGTAGCAGTGCGACATTGAGTTTTTCCAAATAACAGTTTTTTATATTGCTCAGATAATTCCATTGATGGTTTTGTTTATATCCGAGTATAGTTTTATGTAATGTGTATATGTATTATGAAATTCATTGCACGTTTGTTGCAAAAGCTGTTTTTGCTGTGGCTTATGCATCTCTTATTTGGAAAGTTACCATATTTTGGTTGGGAAAAGGAAATTTCAAGGAGAAATATAGATGGCCATGTTAATGTCTATAGCATTTATAGTGGCTTATTTACAATGTTTTACATCGATATGCTAAAATTTGTGCTTTGTTCTCCTCGGGAATTTTGGAAGTATATTTAAATTATTAGTATTTTTTTATTTTTGTTCTTGAAAGCATTGATTTATAAATGTATTGACAGTTAATGCCAAACAGATGGAATGCTTTTAAACAGCTGTGAGTGCATCTGCCCACGTATGTTAAAATAAAATATTAGTAATTGAGAGTTTATTAAAAATATGTTATATAATGGAAATAACAAACCTGTAATAAAATACAGTTGTGACATTTAAATAACTTGAGTAAAAATCACTTGCATATTACTTGGAAATAAAGCATAAAAAGTTCATTAAGATGAAGATAAATTAGATCTGGAATTGACAAAACAATTGAGGTTAAGTCAAATTCACAAGGAAAACAAGAGTACACTTTCTGATACTGGGAGAAATTTGCCTGTGCAATGGACTTGAGTGTGTTTGTTTAAAAAAAAGTCTCACTACTAAGTAAAATTAACAGACTTTCTCAAATGAAAATCACAAAGAATTTCTACGTGGAAAGTTGCCTAGCTTTTTAAGTAAATGGTAGTCCGTGGTAGTAAATAGTAGTCCAAATGGTCACTCATTAATAGTTTATTTAGTCTTTTCTTTGGTTTTGAGTTCATTGATTGGTTTTCTTACACAGGGGTGCTTTTGATAGGTTGTAAAATCAGCTAAAGTTACTGATTTAGACTCCAGTCAAAACTAGACCATGCCAAGTGATTCAAATCACTTTCAACCATATTGCTATTATAAAGCTGACAGCTTTAAATTAAGGGTTCAAAATCAAAAACAGGAAATTGGATGCATATTTGTTACCAACCAAGTTTTCCCACATATTTGTCATGTGTAAATTTCATGTCACTTTTTGTCCACAAAGCTATACCAGCTACAAAAACATAATCTCAACACACACACACACAATGCAATACAATACGATACAATATTTTGCCAATCAAAAAGAGGATAGTTATGATCTGCTTTTAAATCATCAGCGCTCACATTTTGAAGCAAGTACCATACATGTGACTTTGTTTTCAAAGTAGTGGCACTCAAATAAGATAATTGTAAGCACTCTGCTGTTTCATTTCATGTTACTTAATTAGCTGAAACTGTCTCATCTAAAATGACTCTGAGGTTTTATGAGGATGATTTAACTTTCATTGCCAGACCTAATTAATTTTAAATTAGTTTCTGACTTTTTCATTTTTGTTTGAGTGGAAACATATTTCACAGGTTTTTCTCTTACTTCTGACTCTTTAATTTTCCAAAATAATAACTTCATGCCCAGGCAGTTTCATTTGCATTTATTTCATGTCAAAATTGATGTGTACTATATCAAAATATATCTGGAAAAGCAATGCATCCCAACTGAGCAAGCCTCATACAGTGTATCATATCCCAGAATGCAGTGGCGGACCGCGCATTTCACACCTAGGCCTTCAGTAGTGCTCCGTCTGAATCAATTCACCCCTCAATAACTATTCTATGGTTATAGAAATCATCTTATTATGTAGAAATACAGTAGGGATGTCCCGATCCAGCTCTTTGTATTAAAGTTGAAAGTTATTTATCTACTTATTTAGTTGTAAGACTCATGTTGAACAGGGATTTACTCTTGTAACAACTTAAAGTTTAGGACACAGACCTGTGGGATAGGAAATGCTAATGCTAATGCTCGTGTGGGATCGGACTTTAAAAAAAAAATGGATCTGGAGTCTGGATCTGCATTTTCTCATGCCGGCCGATACGATCCAAATATCGTAAATAAATCTGCCACCAAATCATGAAATAGCTATTACACCAACACAACTATATTTCGGTTTGTTTGCTAGCTGTGCCGCTGATTGGATATCTGACTATCCAATCAGCGGGCGTGAATACGGTGACGTTGCCTAAGGCCTTCTAGAAGGCCCTAGTGTCACCAACGTAAAATCTGATTGGTTAAAGCAACAGTGTACTCAACATGTATTTTCTGTGGGGGGGGGGGGGGGGGGGGG
>JABUIW010000019.1:17460184-17489054 GCA_013363375.1 Menidia beryllina
CTTTTTCTTATAGTATTTAAGTACTTCAAAATGCTATAGAAAAATAACAAAAAGCCCCAAAAATCATTCATTTTGTTTGCTTTTCTCTTTCTATCTCCTTGGTCTCTAACATAGGTACCACCCAAGTAATGTCTTTTCCCATATAACCATCCATTACAAGGGGTGGCTTTGGCCCAGGAAAGAGCAGTTGCCCACTGATTGGAGGGTCAGTGGTTCAACTCCAGGTTCCTCCAACCGCATGTCCAAGAATCATTGGGTAAGCCTCTGAACCCCAGGTGCTGCTCAAAACAGTTTTATTGGAATGTGTTGCTAACATCAAATTCAAATGAGCAAATATTAGCAAGACACAATGAAATATATCATTATTAACATTAAATATGACATCTTTGTTGTTTAATATTGTAACAGATTTTGAAATAATTATATTCTCTTTTTATTTATGTTTTACACAATGTCCCAGCCTCATTGGAATTTAAGTTTTCATTTGTTGTACTATATAGTCTGACATTCAGACATTGACACATAACATAAAGAAATTCATCTAACGTTGATGTCAGTTAAATGAATTCAACAGGTCAACAACTTTGGACTTCAATTTAAATCTGAACTACAATCATATGGACATACATTTGAGCATGTACACTCAATTATCTTTTACAGCACGGTAAAGTGTAAATGTAAAGCAGGCCTTTTCAATGAAAACCCTGGACCACCCAGAACCACCAGAATCACATTGCTTACCTAAGCGGCTGATGGATGAAGCCTATTCATATCAAGCCTTTAACACATTCAGTTCCCTGTCCCCCCACACACACACACACATACACACACATACACAATAGTCAATACAAGCTGTGCACAATCCTCTAAGACAAATGGACAGACTTCAAACACATACATACACAATCCTCCAAAAGAAAGAGTGGGAGGAAGAATGAGGGGGTGGAGAGAGACAGTCAGTCAGACAGAAAAAACCCAGCCCCTCTCCTTTTTTCAAAAACAAATCCTCATCTAGTGAGAAATACTCAGCTTCAGGGTGACGGCTTCATTTACTCCTGTGAGGGATCATTTGGGTCCTTTCAAACCGCTATGTATGTGCGTGCTTGTGTGTGTGTGTGGGAGGGGGCATGGGGGGGAGGGAATGAATGGCGTGGGGCGCTGTCAAACGGCCCCCCGCTTTTAATGGCCCAGCTGCATCATTACCTAGCACACACACTGGGCCCAAATAGACTCCGAGAGGAAGAGGAGGATGACAGACAAGTCTATCAAATTAAGTTTGTGTGTGTGTGTATGGGGGGGGGTCTTATTACCAAGTATAGCTGCAAAGTTGATGATAATGAAAGAAAAAGTATAAAGGGGAGGAGGAGGAGGAGTTGCAAATGACAGACATGCTGCTAACTACAGTACTAGGCATGTTAGTGAACTATACACTCATTGTGACCAGAACAATGTTTGTGTGCTAGTGCCTTGCGTGTGTGTGCGTCTGCGTGTGTGCACGGTGAAAGACCGACATGAAAGACCACACATCTCCTTTTGCAGTTCTGTTGTGTTGTGTCGCAACGTGTGTGGGAAGTAAATGACGAGCTGTGTGGTTACATGGATTACATAAATTCTAAACCACTGGGTAGGTTAGGGGCCTTTCTTTTTTTTACTTAAACGTTTATTTACTTTAAAAAGATTGAAAAGCAAGTAACCACAAAAATGATGGGGTAGCTTAAGTGTTTACAATTGTGAAAAGTAATATAATTAAAAAAAACAAAATGAAATTACCGAAATATGAAATACTACAAAAAACAACATTGGGAATCACAAAGTGTATTTTGCCAAACAAAGTAGGCATTGAGGAATGAAAGTAACAAAAGATAAAATTCCTGAAGCTACTTCAAGAGAAATGTGTCAAGAAATTGAATGTCTCTTTTAAATATCAATTGTTACTTTAGCAATATGCCATTATTATCTATTCAATGTTATAATACTTAAGTTATCAACGTGCAACCCCCCCCCCCCAAAACTTCACTCTTGTGTAATTTTAGTGAAAATTTAGTTCAAGATCTTGACCATCATTCCTTGAATTCTGAACAATCACACAGGCATGATAAATGAGACTTTTCCACATGTACCTACTCAGCGAGGCATGGTTCGACTTTCTGGTTTTGTTGGGTTTCCATAAGAAGCTGGCAACTACTAAGAGTTACCGTTTTCGTACGGCAGTTCCAAGCATTGTTGATTTGACAGGGTGTCACATGACTGCATGAGTCACGGACTCGTGTGGAGCTCCTCTCGTTATTGATTGGCACTGATACTTTATAGCTTACAGTAATCTCTTTGATTGGGTGAATTATGGAAGGTGACACATCTTTCTCTGTTCTCTGCACTGTAAGAGATGGACTGTAGGAGATTCTTTATTTTCAGAAATGTTCTATACATTACTGGAGGCGGAATAAGCTTTTCAATTATTCTGGTTCTGTGGAGACTTGCTTTAAGTTTGTAGGTGACTGACAAATTAGCATATTTAACAGTACATGAAAAACCATGCTTATCATCACTACAATATATATAACATATGAAATTTAGTCTAGCAATGTTGAAATACCGATATGAAAAAAACAGATGTTTCAAAATTTATAATGCAATAAAAAATCTAATCAGTCGTTTCCATTTTTGTATGGATATGTTCAAGCTGATTTTCACATTTCTGTTTTCAGTGTCAAGAGTAACCTGATAACCTCATAAATGAGCTATCGTGGATGCAGTATCTGAACAAAATAGTGTTTAACCTTGTTAATGTACCAACATGGTAGTTTTTGAATGCTTGAAACTTACTTAAACTTACTGTGACATAAGTCAAGTGTACAACTGACTTCTCAAAGAGATGGATTGAAAGAGGCAGTGATTACTTTGTTGTAAAGCTAATAACCCATCTTGTGCATTTGATTTTTGATATTATAAAGCATACGGTAACCTGTGGCTGACACTGTACAACTGGCCTCTTTTGAGCGGGATTCAGTTTTGACTTTGCATAACTGAACTGATTATATATGACAGCTAACAATGTGCACGTTGAATTAACATTAACTCATTGGCTGCCAAAGACGTCTATAGACGTCAATTCAAATACAACCGTTGACTGCCAAAGACGTCTATAGACGTCTTTTATGTTTTTCAACGCGAGTGGCTTGGGGAACGATCGGCTAAAGTTTGTCCGTAAATATCGGCTTCTAGACAGAGTATGTAATGACAAGTTGACCCTCTAGGTGGCAGTACCACTTTTGATGGGAGATGAGCATAGATTTTAGGCAAATAAAAAAAACTTAATGGTTCGCTATGCGAGAAATGGCGCCGGTGAGACGCAAGTCGAGGAAGAACGGAATAAGGTAGAAACAATTTTTCCTGATGAAAGAAGAGAGTCTACTCTTTCTTTTGGTGTGTTTGGTGTTTACATAGTCATAGTACAAACTATTCTATGGCTCTTGAAAAATCAGTCAAAATGCTCAAAAAACTCTGGCAGTATGGGACTCTCTGTTCTGAAAATGGCTGGCAGTCAATGAGTTAAGCACCATTCCATTCATAAACATTCACAAAGTCATTTATAATGCAATGGGCCTCATCCTAATGTGTTTTTGTATGTGAGCATCAGAGAATGTTGAACTCCATGTTGATGCATGAACTGGAAATGCTTCACTGTGTGATGAATTTCATGACTAACAGGACACCGGCTTGTTCATCACCTGTTTTCTGGTAGGATTGTCAATATAGAGGGACATCTACCAGCGCCCAAGCCCTTTTCTTCCACATCCTCATTTACGTTCTCACATGCTTTCAGGGAACCCCTTCATCTCTCTACGTGTATGGTTCTTTCTTCATCATCTCCATCCATCAATCTTTTGTCGGGACCTCTCAGCAGGGCCTGGGCTGTTGTGTGCGAGGCATACTTGGGCCGTGGCGTCAATTTGAAAGTTAGACTCGTTTGCATTTAAACAGTCTGCTCTTTGGGCACTTGGTAAACTCCATGAGGGGAGGATTGTGGTGGTGGGGGTAGCAGTACTGGAGGTGGTGGATTGGTGGGGGGTAGAGACAGCAAAGAGAAAAAACCGCATCACTGAGAGCGAGGAAAGTGCGTAGTGAACACTGACTAATATAAATTCATTATGTAAATCCACGCTCAAACAAATTGATAGGCGGGTATTACACCTGAGAGGAGCTGAATCAAGAGCATGAAAGCATCAGCTCTACTCACCCTTCACCTCCAACCTTGACCTGTTCACCGACGTGTGCCTGTTATGCATACTAACCACCGAGGAGGAGTCGGCCAAACCAAATTTTTACAACAGGTTTTGTTTTCTTACAGTGGTGGCTGGAAACAAAATTCATTCATTGTGCATTTGTGCAAGAATATAAACTATGCTGAAAGGAAAACAATGGATCCGAGTGTTTTCTCCTTGAGGAAGACATACATTCCAAACAGAAGCAGGAACAGCAGCAGCTGCCACTGGAAACTTTTACTTGATATCTGAAAAAGCATATTAGAATTTCCAACCATGGACGAAAAATCTCAATGAGCATAACAGCATGAAAAGGCGACATTTGGTGCAAATACTATTTTTCAGGTTAAAACAGGGTCATGTGGTTCCCCAGGATGACTAAAAAACTTTTATATAACAAAATGAATGCGAAAAAATGTTTCCTCTACTTTAGCGAATAAGGTCAGGTTTGGCGAAGAATACAGTAATTTGGGATTGGTTTTATTTTGAAGGAATAAAGGAAAAATATTTGAATGAAAATAGGTCAAATTAACATACACTTTGTGTGTTTTTTTGCTACAAATTCCATGTCATAACTGTGACATTTCCATATTGATTGCAATAAAGGTTAAACATTGGCATTGTAAAACTCATTGTAAAACAATGGTTAATAATTTTACCTTCATTTTGACATTTGTTTTTGCCTTCAAAATATTTTTCATCACATTTGTAAAATATGGAACTAACATTTAACATTTAACATTCAACTAACATTTACATTTAAGTTAGATAAGGTTTTCCTTCCTTTCCTTGTACACATTTTGGAGATATATTTGGGTTCACTAACCTCAAATGACCCTTGACAAAGCGAAAGTATATATATTCTTGTTCTATGTTAATCCCTCATGAATATCCATAAGGAATTCACCGTCACTTCAGCCACATCTACCTTAAAGCCCCTTTTCTGACTCAAGTCTGAGTCTTTTTCTTTGGGATTGACCATATGGAAGGATGACTGTTTGAGTTGTCACTGTAAAACAATGGTGTGATGAGAGTGGTGGTAGTCGGGTAGTAAAGATCTGCAGCTGCTGTCAGCTTTACCTGTCTGGTAGACTTCAAGAAAAAGGCTTTAAAGAATTCCACATTTTGAGGGAATAAAGGATTGGTGACAAAAGACAATAAAAGACGGTGCATAAAAGCAGCAACTGAAGAGAGCTAGAATGAGAAAGGCTGAAAAAGGACGGTTGGGAGGATGGAGGGAGATTTTGATTAGTGTCCATCCAGTGTTTTTCAGAGCAACTCCTTGAACCACAGACACACTGGACACCTTCATAAATCTAAATCTCGGTAAGCTTATCTCTTTTTCTGACAACCACAAAATCCCTCACTTGTTTGCAAAGCATTTCACATCCATTACATAGCCTTTCGAAAACTGCCACTTTAAGGTAGAGGAGGTTTTTAAGTATCCCCGGGATCCTGAGGGGTGTGATGTCTGGGGCTGTAGCCACTACTAGCGTCTCCCAAATTAGTCTCAGGGCAGGGATCAGACAAAGAGCAATTCAAGAGCAACCATAGACAGAAAAGAAAACCTCCCCCAGAAGAGCAAAACGGGGGCTCACCAGGTCACCTGAGTGCAGCTGTAAGTTGCAGAGACAGAATGTCGTGACTGTTATTTGTGTGCCTGCTCCTATAGGAGCATACCCATTAGGGATGGGACGGTTTCTGAAAACCGTCCGAACCGTTCGGTTCGACTGTCTCGGTTCGGTTCGCGTGTGTTGCGTACGGTTCATGCTGCTCCTTTTTCTCAGAGGGAAGCGTTTACACTCCAGAGCAGAAGGGGGCGCTACTGCGCCCAAAGCCAACCACCAGTAGTAAACAAGAAGAAGAAGCGAAGCAGCGTAGCCGATAAAAATCTGACGCGCCAACAGCAGTTTATAGGTCTGCTGTATGGGACCACTTTGCATTTAGAGGGAAGCACATGTTGGAATTAGCACTGTTTCCGCGCTTGCAATGCCAGAATCTCACCTACTTTTAACCTAAGACTGTCACAATAATGTATCAAATGTCAGACTACTTTTTTCTTTCAGTTTTAACCTGACTATACAAAACATAATAGATTTTCCTAACAATCAACATATACCGAACTGAACCGAAAACCGTGACCACGAAACCGTGAATCGAACCGAACCGTGGATTTTGTGAACCGTCCCACCCCTAATACCCATGTACACTCACAACAAGTGTTACACACTGGGTTGCACATGCATGTATTTATGTCTCAAGGTTACCACTGGGGTGTATCTTAGCCTCGGGTTTTTGTTTCTTGTTGTCCTTCTCCTAAGGAGCAGAATGCTTACTAAGAACATAGGAAAATTAGCTGCAAAATCTGTTGAGGCAGACACAATCTGCCTTAAAATAATGTCTATGGTCACAAAAAAAGTATGTGGCACACACACCTGATCATTTGTTCAGGCTAAAACAGCATGCTGAATTGTATCTCCTCCCATCAGTGGTAGAGAGCAACTAATAAACACTTCAGCATCCAAACTATCAACTGTATCAAACAGCTCCTTGAATTCTTGTTTTAGCACCTCAGACTGCTGTTTCACAATATCATTAGATCCTAGGTGTAATACAAGGGTCTTTATAGTTGGATGTGCAGCCAGAATTTGCACAATGTTGACTCTAACATCTGATACCATGTCCTTTGAAAAGTATCGTAGTTTTGTACATTTACCATACACATATATTACATCCTTCACGGCAGCATCCCCAACAATCAGACCATATAAAGTATCTGCACTTGAGCAGTTGCAAAATTAATTGGAGGCTTATATGAAGAAATTAACTGCTATCCACAAGACTACAGCGGTGTCAGGAGACCAGGTGTATCTCAGGGTAGCACGAGCGTAGTTGGGTAGGACCATACAAGGTGGTGCGAGCGATGCCAACACTTGTCCATGTGGAAAAAAAGCACTATGTCCAGCACTACAACTTCTGAATAACTGCACCGAAGTTCAAGCCAAGGAAAGAGGCAACGTCAAGAGAGAAGAAAGTGGACAAAATAAAAATACTACAAAGACTGATGTTGATGGGTATCCAGATGTAGAGGTGGACAAGAACTCTGAACAAACCAGGAACAAATGTCAATGCAGACAAGAAGCCGTCCCAGATGTTAACCAGCCTACATGAATAAGATGAGTATGATGCACTGACATATACACTAGTCTAGAACATGTCAGACCTCCTGCCAACTAAATGAACAAATGCATGCATATGTTTGGTCAGATCCTGCTGAGAAGGGAAAGATATGCAACAAAAGGGATTGGTCAGGAACAGTTATTTTTCTTACCTCAGCCGAAACAACACAAATGAGCACACTATCAATGACTACAACGCATTCAGTCCATGGGACAACCTCCTTATCAACAGTTTTGACAGCGTTAGCCAACAGCCACAAAGAGACGGTAGCTTCAGTAACCGCAACTGTGACACCTATCATGTTGAACAAGTTGGTTCTGTAACAGGGACACGGACCTTTAGCACATAGAGACGTACATCCAAGGGGATGACTAACGGTAGTAGAGCGGTTGATTTCAGTATGAGTGTAGATGAGCCCAGTATGAGTCACACCCAAGATGAATTTTATGACACAATTAATATAACAAGGTTCCAGGGTTGTTGCTGGTTGTAAATTCTGAGTGACACACATTTGCAAAATGTGCTTAATTTTAGAAATACAAGTGCAGAGAGGGAAGGTTTAGCCCCAACCCAGTATCTTTCTTCAGATTGCCCATGTGTGGAATTAGATGCAGACGATTGTGAGGCTCACAAAAATTCCATAATTACTTAAATAGATGGCTTGGATATAAATTTGAAGACCCATGTGCAGTTTAATTTGAGGAGCAGCCCCCTGTGGATTATATAATTGATTATAATGCAAGCAATGAATGCTTTGCAAGTGGGGGTTTTAGACAATGTGGGGGAGTAAAAGTAGGAAATACTACAGGTATTGTCATGGTTTCCCCATGTTAATATAACACCAGCATTTGCTCCTACTCCTATTTGGTATGAAAATCCTGAGCCTTTACATCAAGAGTGTGAAAATATAACAATTACAATTCCACCTTAGTTATTTTCTGGTGAACAGGCAACTTCAATAGCAGACAGTTAATGGATGTGTGGAAATGACATACTGCTTAATGAATTGCCTATTTAATGGATAGGGTTGTCTACCTAAGTATAAATGAGGATACTGATGACACTCATATGTGGGAGATAAGTGAAGTAATCAGATTGGAGAAAAAGGGAAGCAAACTCTTAGAGTTACGCCTGAATATATGGTAGGTCCACAAGTTTATTTAAATTCAATAGGACAGCCCAGAGGAATTTCCTATGAACTTAAAACCTGGGATGAGATTAAGGCAGGAGTAGAATCAATCTTGCCATGGATTATGATTAACAGAAATGGGGAGTGGATTAACTATATTCATTATAACCAACAGAGGATTCTTAATTACACTTGAAGGAATTGAGGCTTTTGGAAAACATTTACTTGGGACAAGTAGAATGGCAGAACATAATAGACAAGCTGTGGGGTAGATGGCTGTGGCTCAGGATGAAAGAGCAGTTGCCCATTCATTGGAGGGTCAGTGGTTCAACTCCATGTTCCTCCAGACCACATGTTGAAGAGTCCTTGGGCAAAGATCTGAACCCCAAGTTTCCTACTGGTTGCATCTGGTGTGCCCACTGGTGCAACCAGTGTGTGAATGACATGGAGTCTAAAGCGCTTTGAGTAGTCAGCTTGACTAGAAAAGTGCTATATAAGTGCATTTACATACAAGCTTTAGATTGGATGCTATTGGAAAATGGGGGAGCTCGATGTTTGTCTGTATTATTTTTTTTAAATGTTCATTTTAATTCTTGTTGTATTTGTAGCTAATCAGATTGAGAATCATGTTGACCTTTGGTTCACGTCAGGTTTTAGTCACAGATTCCAAGGTTTTTGTTCCAGTACCACGGCATTTTGAAGTCATCTGACAAGGTGCTTCCCTGGTTTCCAGTTCAAGCTCCCTGAGCCAGTCTCTTGTGGAAACTTGCATTTTTTTGCTCCCTGCCTCTTCAACCGCCACCTTCACCACACGCATCCACCCAAAGGTTTTCCCTGATCTCTGCTCCACTCTCTGTTTTGGTTCTCCCACCGAGAACCTTGAGATGAATCATTTCTTTCCTGGACATGTCATCTTGGAATACCCAAGACTACCCACTCATTCATTCAGCATCTCAGCCCGAGAGTTGGTTCTCTATCACTTTTCGTTGTTTCTGGGTGTTTTCCCTGTGCATCTTCCCTACTTTCTAGAACTTGGAACCTCCAAATAAAACTCAACTTGTCTCAAAGTGCTTCTGCTTTTGGGTCCTATTTCTTGTCTGCTGTGGCATTTGATTTATTTAACAATCTTTTAATGTGTTTCAAATCTAAAATCTATGCTGTAGAATTATTCATAAGGTACCGTATTTTCCGCACTATAAGGCACACTGGATTACAAGGTGCACCTTCAATGAATGGCCCAAAAAAAAATCATATATAAGGCGCTCCGCATTATAAGGCGCATAGATTAGAAGCCACAGTAGTTGCTGGGGTTGCGTTATGCATCCACTAGATGCATCTGCGCTAAAGAGAATGTAAAAAAAACAGTCAGATAAGTCAGTCAAACTTTATCAATAGAATACAAACGTTCTGGCAACTCCATTTACTCCTAAAATGGATAAACAGCTGTTTTATTAATTTTGCCGAGGTAATGTCAGTATTTTCGCGACACAATTTATTTTTTAACAACAGCAATGTACAATAGAGTAAACTTTTTATCACGTAGTGGAGGGGAACCTTTCCTCGATAAAGTAAACATGTGAAAGAAACCGGTCTGATACCATTATGGTAAATCAAACATTAGTGCAATCACAATCTACAGCGGCTAGCGTAAAGCTGACAAGCTTTTCTCGTAAAAAACAAAACAAAACCGCCGGTCTAGAATTATTTGAACTACCTGTTGTCGTAGTTAGGATCAGATTCAACATTTACCTTTAATGTCCACATTTTTTTAACAGCCGCATTCTCTTACTCGGTCGACTTTTAAAATAGGTACTAATACGTATGTAAATTGTACAGTACAGTGATCCCTCGCTACTTCCTGGTTCAAATTGCGCAGGCTTGCAATTATGGTTATTTTAAGAAACATTAATGTAAAATATTAACACTGTATTTTTGCTATTTTCGCTGTATTTTCGCTAGAGGATTGTTTTATTCTTAAACACCAAATAACACACACTTTTCGCCTATTATATTCATTTTCAATCTCATTGTCTACTAAAAACGACCATTTAAAACACCAAAAGCCAGTGTATCTAAATTCATATGTTAAGATAAGACCCTCCAAAAAGCAACACCTCCCAAACCTGTTGCTGGTCTCCTCCAATACAAGAGTCCAAACTATGCTAATAATGGTAAACTGGATTGGCAGAATAGGCAGACCTGCCATAAAAAGGGAACCTCAGTCACCAGTTGGTGCTCATCAATATTGACAAATGGCTGATAGCCACCAGGGAACTTTTTCAAAAGGTTTCAGGAACTTGGTAGTCAAGAGCCCTAAAGGAGACAATAAGGAAATTCAGCACCACAGAACACACGTGTTGAGGTAAATCTACCTACCGGGAGGCCACAGAAGGACAAGTCACAGTAGAGGCCAAACACGGGGGTAGGGTCTAGGCAGGCTTATTAGGGCCTAGCCAAAAGGTACGATTATGAACCCCACTACACAATTATATAAGTTATGCAAACATCATCATAGTACAATGACCCTTTGAGTGCCTTCTGGCACTCTTTAGTTGGCAGACTGATCAGTAAGAGCAGAGGTAATTGAGATTTAAATGACAATTGAACAGTTAAACAAAAATACAAACATCTCACTTTGAGTTTTATCATATCTCCTCTTTACCCGCTGTCTTTTTTCCCTCCATTTAGCTGTTTAAAAACTGTAGTTGCTCCACCAAGCCCCTGTATAATGAAATAACCAGACATCTGAAGGCAGTCAAGGTGCCTTGAAAATGTGAGAGCAGAGGAGATAATATGCGAAAATCTATGTAACCATGGGTTTTGCTGATGCAACAGCTACCAACGATACACTGCACATTTAACTGCCAGATTATCTAATGAACACTGAAGCTACTGGTAATGTTGACTCATTGGCTGCCAAAGACGTCTATAGACGTAATTTCAAATACAATCGTTGACTGCCAAAGACGTCTATAGACGTCTTTTATGTTTGCATTTTTGTTTGCATTTTACCGGCGCCATTTCTCGCATAGCGAACCATTACGTTTTTCTTATTTGCCTACAATCTATGCTCATCTCCCATCAAAAGTGGCACTGCCACCTAGAGGGTCAATTTGTTAGTACATCCTCTGTCTAGATGCCGATATTTACGCACAAGCTTTAGCAGATCGTCCCCCAATCCACTCGCGTTGAAAAACATAAAAGACGTCTATAGACGTCTTTGGCAGTCAACGGTTGTATTTGAATTGACGTCTATAGACGTCTTTGGCAGCCAATGAGTTAATTATCAGTAAGAGAACATTTGAGTGTGTGTGGTTGTTTGTTTCTGTGTGGTCCCTGTGATTGACTGGTGACCTGTCTAAGGTGTAACCTGCCACTTGCCCCATGACAGCCCTATGACCCTCCTAGCAAAGAACAGTTTGAACAACGGAAGGACGTTGTCAACAGGTAGCAGTTAGTGATCTGCAACATCAATCATTATAAAAGTAACAACCTTTTTTTTTCAAAGATATCCTTATTTCATTGAGCCATGTCTTAAAACAAGTACTGAGAGGTTCATTGTTCGTTTTTAATTTTTTTGGGTGAATCAATTAAAACGACTGAAAGTTGCACAAGAGATGAGAGCCCAGGATGGAGGAGTGGAAAAGAGATGCAGGGAGTGAAATGTGGGGCATCAGGCTGCAGTATGTCTAGACAGTATTCATGATCCATCTGTCTGCCACTGCCACGACAACAGCCAGCGGCAGCAACAAGATGGCAAACTCCATTACGACGCGGCTATTTCAGTGTCCGTCTTCATTTCCTTCTTTTCTTTCTCTTCTTCATCCCCCTCTTGTATGTTTAATTCCATGCTACACTTTAGCCCAGCCTCTCTCCTTTTAAGTTCGTCTGCACTTTTTTCCAGTCCCCTGCCAGTCTTTTTTTGGCAATCTCTTCCTTTTTTTTCCTTTTCTGCATCTACTTTTGCCATATTTCTCATGCGTCATCAGAAAATGTGCACCAGCTCCAAAAAATTACAATCATCGTAAAGCTTTCCCATAATGCCAGTCACAGACACTTATATTAACATTCACCCTAGACAGCTAAATATTTTAAGTACTCAGCTCAGGCTTCTATCCATTTGAAATAAATCCCGAACAGTTGCACCCGCCCCGTTGAAAGAAAAAGACCAGAACAAAAAATAGTTTTCTCTGCCTTGCCTTTCAGAGCAATTGAACAATAGACAGAGGGAGAAAATAAGTGAGATGAATTCACAAAACAAGAAGGTTGGAGAGGTGAAAAGCATTTTTAGGCAGGGAGGTGGGAGGCGGGACAGTGAACAAAGGAGGGTGAGATGAGAGAAAAGATTGAGGAGAAGGTAAGGAGCCCGTAAGACACACACACTTAGACACACACATGCACACTAAGAGCCAAGACTGAAAGTGCTGCTGTAAATTTTTTTTCCTCTCCTCCTCAAAGTTGTTGAAAGGGAACACTGCAGCATATCAAAGGGGCCTGGCAGACAGCCAACGGAGCCTATTGGTGTCCTTCACCCTCTTGTTCTCTCCCTCTTTTTCCCTCCTTTTACTCCTCATTCCTCTCTTTGCATCTTTACCTACATCTCCCCCTCTCTCCTCCTCATTGTTTCTATTGATCATGGCGAGTCGATGGAACACTTTTCCCATGTCTTGGATTGTCGGTTATTGGTAGACGAGGCTGAAAGTGTGGTATGCATGAAAGCTAAATTACTTTAGAAACCACTTTTCTATAGAAAGGTGGGAAAACCGGAATTCATAAATACATTAAATGTTTATGTGGGAAAAGGCCTATCTAATGGTGCATTCATCCTATGTTCAGGTAGCTGCAATATAAATGTTTCTTCCTTAATGCAATTTATGCAATTGCCACCAATAATAGTGACAGACAGAACTTGGTATAACAATAATTGAATAATTAGTCTGCATATGCTCATATGAGGGATAATATTGCATTTCAATAAATGTATACCTGTAAATCAAATAACATTTAACACATACCAATAGTTTGAGGCCAATATACTTTGTGTTCAACTAAAATGAAAGCAATGAGTGTCTCATTTGGACAAGGTTGTGCATGGGTTATTAGAAACAAAGCTATGGAACCATTAGCATTAGTATTATTATTATCAGTAATGAAAATCTTTATTTTATTTGATGGTATGTCAATTTTAAACAAGGCTAAGCCCAGATGTTTTCTTAATGAATTAATTGAAACCAAACTACATCTTATATGGAATAATTCTATAGTTTCAGATTTTAAGTTAAGTTTACTGATCTTTGCTTGCTCCTAATGTCAGTCCAATACAAACAAAAGAATACTAAATCTCTAATTAACACCTTAAACCTTTCATTCAGTCAGGATTTTTTTTTTACTACATGTTCTTGGGCATACTGTTTTTTTAAATGTCAAAACAGTTTATTCAAGTATTTTTTCAGATGCCCACTCAAGTGGCACCACAGGGCAGTGTCGCCTAGTGCTTGCTCATGGTGGGAATTGTTGGGTTTCTGTAATTAACTTCAGAGTAGGGTCTGACCTGCTCTGTTTGGAAAGCGCTGTGAGACAACTGTTGTTGTGATGTGGTGCTATATAAATAAAATTGAATTGAATTGAAATTGAAGTGGACAGCAAATGTTTTAAGATTTCTAACTAATTAAATACTGTTAAAGAGATTAGAAGTTTAAATGCAACGCTCACCCTCTTCTATTATTGCTGTCTATCTCATTCCTTCTCTCACTTTCACACATTCAAGCACCTTGATTTATTTGAGCCTATCTCAGCTCATACTTAATGGCATATTATTGTGGACAACTTTAAATTTTTATTGTATGATGCACCACTGTCCACTTAAGTGGCCTAAGTGCATTTAAGAATAAATACAATTTTACTGCAGCGGCTTCATGAAAGGGTTAACTGACTTCCTAGTTCTTGTTGTTGATGATACTCTTTCTTTCAATCTCTAGGAGCTTACCTTTCACCTGGAGTCCTGTCTGTGTTGTAGATGCCAGGCTCTATAGTTCTAATAAATTATTAGAGCATCTGTGCCACCTTTCACACAAACATTTTTTATTAAATCTTATGATTTCTTGATATCGACTTCTCACTTGCTCTATTGATGACATATATCTATTGATGAGACACATCCTTCCTTGATATGTCCTCCTTATCTACAAGCAAATTTGCAGATGTCATACATACTGTATCTGCTATAGTGCTCTCTGGTACGTCACCCTTCATTCACGATTGCCTTTTTGATACAATTCAGAAGGATTGTAAAAGAACAGTGGGGACAGCGCACCTATTTACTAAATTCAACATGTGATGTTCACTGGTGGAAATGGTTTGGAGTTGCCCCCCAGGGTTGTCTTCTCTGTTGATATTATAGAGTTCTGTATCTATGTATAAAGTATTGGGTTTTAGATTTTTTTGTTGCCAACACAAGAAATACTGATATACTGAGTTCTATTGATTAACAACTAGTGTACAGCACCCAATTCCCTACTGCCTCGCTTAACCTCTGAGATGTGTGACAGAACTATGATGTTGTGCAGAACTATGAAGTTGTGCAGAAGTTATTGGCTGGCAGTTGAATGGAACTGCTTCATTCTTTTATGTCTGACCTTGGGTTAACCAGTCTTGTTGGTTCCCATCCATGAGTAGCTAGTTAATTTGTGCAGATGGGTGTTCATTTATGCTGGCAGGCATGTGTGTATCATGTTAGATCTTTGAGCACTTCAGTTCATAATACTGCTCTAATTCTGCTCTTACTTGGATATCAGGCAACCCTCCATTTCTTGAGTGTTTAATCTTGGCCTATTGGCCTTTGACCCCCATGGTCATGGAAGAAACTGTTCTGTATTTCCCCCTGTGTTGTTTATCTTGTAGCCAAGAATCTCTCAGATCAATGTAGCTGTGATGTTTCCGGTTGGTTTAGTGTGTAGTGTTGTGTAGTGTATAGTGTTGCATTCACATAATTATGTAGACTGTTTATTTCTTTAACATGGCAAAGTTTTTTTTTTTGTTGTAATAGATTATGTTTTGAAAATATAGAGCACCGGGTTATTTCTTTGTTCGTTTAGATATTGGGTTTGTGGTATCCATTAAGTCCAAATTCCATGGATATAAGCTCACTGGAATTGCAGGAATAGTAGCAGGTATGCATTTTACTTACTATATATGCATTTCCGTGTGTATGCATATGCTGTATATACTTGGGTGACCTAAAGTGGGAATAATTTTAGTAATCATCTTTAAACAGTTTCATCAATAAAGTTTTAACAAGTATACTTGAATGTTAACATTTTTAAAATCATTTCACAAGAGAAGGTAGAAAGAATGTTATTCACACTCCTACTTTATAGGAAATTGTGTGTATGCATATATATTTCTGATGCCTTATGCACAGAGACTGATAGAGCACAGGAAAAACTCCTGTTCAGGAAACACAGATATCGTCATACATTAATTGGTATGAGGATTTTCAACTGTCAAACACTTTACAGAAAGCATATGTGGAGTTAGTAAGGGTCAGTCACTTATCAGTGTCCTTAGTACAAAATGATGGAATTTTTTACGAAAAGAATTTTGTAACAGATGAATACAACTTTACAAGAACAATGGAAAATTAAAACAACTGCACGATTAAAAGCTCTACTGCAAAATTATGCCAATGATTTCAAATTTTTTCCTCAACTATTACCTTTCTGATAAGTAAAAAAGCACAGGTGTATTACATAATTTTGGAACTGATGAGAAACGGCAGAATGTTACCACTTTTAAAATCTTTCAAAATACCATGGAATCCAAACTGTATCTTCCTATTGCGAGCTGACAAAAGTTCTTGAAACAGAGTTGAAATATAATTAAGGACAGAGAGAGTTGAGCGGGGGATGAGAGAAAAGATAAAAGTAGATTTTGCAGTGGAGTGTTCTGTTGTGAGGCAACAACACAGAAAGGAGCAAAGGTGCAGCTGAGTCATGCAGAACTCACAGTTGAAGATGCCTGGTGGAGGGTGCTGAGTGACCACTGGGCAATTCTCCTCATCGCTGTTGTCTCCACAGTTATTCAGCTGGTTGCAGATCAGCGAACCCAGACGCAAACAATTCCCATTGGTGCAGTGGAACTTGCACTCTGCACACACAGGAGAGAAGGAGTGGAAAAATTCATATGAATTTATAAAGTGGAAATATCAGGAATATTCTGACTAACACTGAAGTGACTGTCGATTGACTTTCTTTAAAATGTCATATAAAATCTTAAAACCTATTTTCAGTGGACATATCTGTAAAATAGCAAGTGGGTATTTTCATGACTTCCCTCAAAACATGAAAATTGTGAATTGCACAGTCAAGACGTTTTGTGTATTTGCCATCCTGTCACAGACTTTATTAATGTATTTGTTAAGTAGCAAGTAGATAGTGGGGTGGTGGAGCATCGCCATTGATTAATTAAAATACTGTTCCAGTAGTGCAGTCCAGAGGAAACTAACTGTCATTACAATTGTAGAGTTTACAGAGTTTACAAGGTTACTTGTAACTTACTTGTAAAGTGAGTCACAAAGCAGAGTTAATGTCCTGAGTACACACTGAAACAAGGTCAGACAAAAAAGTGGCCTCCTGTAAAAAGCAACTGAATAAACAGCCCTTTCAAACAAGTCTTTGATGTGTTGTAGCCCCAAACCACAATATATCTATGTCATGATTATAACTAAAATGCTTTCCCTTTGAATATTAATATGCCTGATTAGCACTATCTGTCCTTAAACCCATGAATGATTTAGCTAAAAATTATATATATTCTGGAGGGAATGAATAATCATCTAAGACTTTGAAAAAATAAAAAAAAATTCCACCAACACGAGTGTTTGATCAACTAGACTGCAAGGCCATGTTAGTGTGGCCTCGAGTGTGATATGTGTTGTACGGTGAAGTCATTCCGTGAGCAATACACTCACTTTGAGTGAGAAACTCTACACAGAGAAGCAAAAATATGAAAAAATGAATAAAAAGGAGGTAGATCAGTTTGTTTGTGAAAACATTAATATTGAGTATCCTGTCTGTATCAAACGGCTGGCATTCAAAAATAGATTTTTTTTATGGTGTAAATGTTCTAAACTGTGAAATGGTACAGATCTTTATTCATTGTTTGAATAATAATGATCATCAAAATCTCAAAATCTCAAAGTTTTACAAGACCGTGGCAATGAGAAAGACAGAGATACCGCTGAGTAAAAAGCTACAGCAGTTGTTTTATTATACAACTTTGTGTCATGGCCATGGAAGAAGATTTCATGATGACTGCTAACTTGGCAGATGTGGTAGAGGTAAAGGACGAAGAGTATAGGGCCGAGAACTCACCGCTGAGGGACGCCACAAGACACTCTATGCGAACATGATTGGTTTGATTTGTGAGATATGACTTGAACCAACTGAAGGCAGTGCCTGTGAGTTTGATGGTGTGGTGAATCCAGTGAAGGAGGATGTTGTGTTCAACACAGGCAAGGAAGTTTTTCCTTGCCTGTGTCGCCTAGTGCTTGCTCATGGTGGGAATTGTTGGGTTTCTGTTATTAACTTCAGAGTAGGGTCTGACCTGCTCTGTTTGGAAAGCGCTGTGAGACAACTGTTGTTGTGATGTGGCGCTTTATCCTCCTGAGACCCGGCCCATTCATTTATGTCCATTATAGTGGACATTTTGTCCACTTGTACCCCCCCTAAGTATCTGGAGTTACCCTATCAAGCCCTATAGTGTTCTGTAGAGGAAATCTGGGATTTCCAGTGATGTGCCATGTGATAGGTTTGCATGCTGGAAACTTTACTTTTTTCCTAAGAGTTCTTAGGTAAATATCCCTTTCAAGACATCTTCTTTTTTATTATTTAATTATCCAAAGCCTGTTCTATTTTCCCATGCAAATCGCCCTGTTGTCCTCCACAGTGGACATGCTATGAAATTAAAATTTAAAATATTTTATTTTAAATTTAAATTGTAATGTTCTTTTTTAGTTCCAAATACATGGAAAATCACAACAAAAAAAGACATTTGAAGACACTTTCTTTCTTTGGGTCTCAGGAGGATATAAATAAAATTTAATTTAATTTAATTGAACTGTATTAAATGCGGCAGAAAGGACAAGGAGAGTGAGAGCCACCATTCTGTCATCAGAGGTCATTTAGCAAGGCTGTTTCAGTTGTGTTGGTAGAGTGGAAACTGGATTGGATGCTGATGTCCCCTTAATATAAAACCTGCACAGAGAATATATCTCAGAAATTAATTATAGGTTGGATTTTGATGGTCGATAACAGGAAAAAAAGAACTTGGGTAAAAAGGACTTTTAATTAAATGCAAGAATATTTTCTTGTGTAGGCAGTGCAGACAAACTCAAACTGCTACAATGCATGACAGTTAGGCCACCAACACAGAGGT
Organism: Menidia beryllina; assembly: GCA_013363375.1. Lineage (NCBI taxonomy): Eukaryota > Metazoa > Chordata > Actinopteri > Atheriniformes > Atherinopsidae > Menidia > Menidia beryllina. The sequence goes on from JABUIW010000019.1 coordinate 17,479,190, forward strand.
GTGCCAAGCTTTCTGGAGATGATGATAATAATCATGACAGATTTTATTCATAATGCATTTTACAAAGTTTCAAAGTGCAACAATCAGTAAAGTAATTAATAAAAACAACAAAAGACAAGAACCATAATATACAGATAAAAGATTAAAACAAGACATAGCAGTCAAAAGAAAATCATAGTAAAACGAAATGTTATAGAACCTGTTTTGTGAGTCCTTCAATGCAAAGTAGGCTTGTATTTGAGGAATGAAGTGTGTATTTGTAACTTTGCAGCGTAGGGAGAACTTTTAGGGGGGATGGCTCTTTACTGTGCAGACAATTAAATGCAGAGAAATTTTCTAACTGATCCTTGCAGAAACAGGTATGGGTGAACAGAGTGCAGGAGTTATGTGTTTGAATTTACGCACTCTCATCAGGACCCTGGTAGCGTTATTGTGAACAAGATGTAATTTTTATATGTTCATCATACAAAAATTACATTTTTTTTCTGAGGGGAAAGCATTAAATCTTTGCAAATATGCTTAATATGGGTTTCAAAAAGTAAGTTGTGTGTAAAAAAATAACATAAAATACTGGTGACTGTATGAGAAAGAGGAATGTTCTGATCAATGAAAAATACTCAGAATTTTCTATTGATGAATTTTATGTGGTGTGCCAATTCGAAGTACTTCTGTTACTGAGCTGTTAAGGTGGAGGAAGTTAAAGAAATAAGGAAGATGCATTCATGCCATATATCTTCCAAACAGACTGTAAGCGTGGAAAGGGTTGGGTTTTAGATATATGGCTGCCCAACTTAAGATTCTGCTGAGTTTCATCAGCATAGCCATCCAAAGCTGCAGATAATGCGCCCAAGTGCCACCATGTATAAATAAAAAACAAGGGATTCCAGAACTGATCCTTGGGGCACACCACAGAAAACAAAGAAATCTACTGGAGACATCCAATGGAGACAAATTGAGATCTTTATTATCGTAACCACCAGAACCCTAGAGCACCTTATCCACCGTGTCAATAGCTGCTAAAAAGTCCAGAAGAATTAAAAGAGACGAGGAACTACAAACAGCATTGTACTGTGAGCAGTACGGAAACCATACTGTAATCATTTCAGAATACTATTTGACTTTGACTGGTTATCGACTGAAACTAATTTCTCTAGGATTTTGGCAAGAAGGGGAAGGTTTAATGTTCCGCTACCCAAAACAAGGAAACAGGGTAGACGTGATGGCTAACTTGAGTGCCTCTTTGGTTCTGTCAAAGGAGTATTTAAGTCCACCCCCCTTTCTTCACTATCATGACCAAACAGAATTTCAACTGAATCGATGATTCCAAACTGACAGGGGCATGTTCAAGGAATCATGCAGAGATATTGTTGTTTGATATTGATAATATTCCAAACAAGCTAGTGAATAATTTCTTAAATACAAACCCTGGCCATCATAGTCTTTAAAAAACTGAAAGAAGTTAAATAAAAAAAGGTTAAATTAAATTCCAAGGACAAGCTGGAAAAACAGATTAAGTCCTGTTTGCTCCGGTTTAAAAAAGAATGGTTGTTTCAAAGTACAACAAAAAGGTAGCTCTTCCTGGTTTCAATTCTGTCAACCAGTTGGCACAAGGCACATTAGTTTTATATATCAGCTTTGGCTCCTGTCTGCCAGACTAATTTCTTAGGGTTATTGCACAAGTCCAACTAGTTGCTGCTGTCAAGTTTTGGCAACATTTTTCACATTTTTCTGGTTTATTGTCTTCTATTTCTTGGGAATGATTGTCCTGGATTAAGTAGTAAATGTGTGATAATGACATGAAAGAGAATAGAAATAAAGAAAAGAAGAAATACATAGTGTAGTGAATTTTCAGCGTTGGGGGAGGAAGGGAGCTACCTGATTCCGCCTAAAAAACACAGGCGAAGACATGCAACATGGTATCAAACAAACACCTTCCAAACCTCCTCCTGGATCAAGTCTTTCAGTTTCACCTGGCTGCCATTGAGTGACCTAATGATACTGGAGATTTTCTCCTCTTCCTCCTGTAACAAGAACAGATTGTTCTGCTCTTGTCTAGACGGCCGTGAGGGGAAGAGGGGCAGGAACAGAGATCTGATTCAATGAATAGATCAGCATGACTGTTCTTTGGTAAAAAGCCTTCTTCCCTACTTTGGAGTGGCAATTAGTGCAGCTTCTGTGACTTACCCAGCCTCTTCTCTCCTCACTCTGTCTTTTCATTTAGTCTCAGCTATTACTCAGATCATCTGTGTAACCTCCTTTTTCAGTCCAATCTCCTCCTCTCCGATCCTTAGCTCTACTACCTACTTGTTCTCCTATGAAGTCTTTTTCTATCACATCTTATACTTTGTGCATCCTCTTGCTTTGGATTTACTTTCCCATCTCCTGGCTATCCCTGTCTCTTTCATTGTTCATATTTCTCTTCCTGCAAAGAAACGTTCTTGTTAAGCTGTCAGAAGAGTTTAATGCAGAAATCACAGATGCCTGAAGAATGTGACACAACCACAGAGATACGTACACAGTGAATCAGTGTGATATGAAACTGCAAGGCACAAAGGCTAAAGTTCTGCAAAGGCCTGTAAAGCACATGCAACTTCACAGGCAGTACTGAGGGTATCTTCTGCAATGTGTATTATGTGTCTTTCATTATATCTAATGGTTAATAATGGATTCATGTCCTCAGAGCTGATTTAAAAAATGGATACAGATCAAATAGCTGCACGAAGGATAGAAACAAACATGTTTTTAAAGTGTTTTTTTATGAATATAAAAAGAACCATGTTTAGCTAAATATCAAGGGAACTTAAGAAATATCTTCTCAAAGTAAAATTCTAAAATTGTAAGTGATAAATCAACATATTATAAAACTAAGCTCTTTCAATTTATTCTGGGTATAAGAATAAAAAGAAAGGGGCATCGTTGAATTAGTCATTTTCTATTTAAAGATATGAGTATAATACAGTATATGGCACCAGAGAGGAACTAGATATGCTTTTTATACCCTGTGAGGTTCTAAGAAGACCAATAAATTAGTTTTAACATTGCTGCATTGTTCAATCCATTGCTTTTGGTCAATGATAACATTGATTTATAGTTTTTTTTTTTTACATTATCTTTCTTCCCCAGACTTTTCATCTGGGATACAATAACGCTAACGCTAAGGTCAACATTGAGATCTGATCAGTACTTTTATCAAAAAAAAAAAACAACCTAAAAACTGATGTAACAGCAACTCCTAATATGTGAATAGGCTAAACTATGATACAGAATATGGCAATTCCCTTCAAACATCAGTATATTTACAATTCCATAATGGACAAATTACCGTATAAGTACTGATATTTGGCCCAAATGCTGCATTCATGCAAAAGGCAGAATGGAAAAAATTAACGTTAACGATTCCAACATAGTTAATCGCATATTTCCACCTAAAAAACATATGCACACAAGCATTTGCATTTTCTTGCCTGCTTCTGTTTGGTGATGTAAGGCAGCTGATCTGTCAGCCTGTCTGCTGGACAGGCTGGCAGGAAAACAGTCTGCTCTGTGCTGGGAGCCAGAAAGAGAAGGAAGAGAAGCAGAGGAGTGATGGCAGAAAAAAGGAAAACAGGCTGAATAGCTGCAAAGAGAAGGAGGGAGAACATAAAGAGGATATGTTGATGGTGATGCTCTAAGGATTTTGAAAGGGAAAGATGGGAAAAGGTAGGTTATCAAGGATCACAGAGCTAGCGGAAGAGAAACATAAGGTCTACAAACTGTTATGACCTCTTTATTACACAAGTTGACAGACCATGTGATCCAGACTTTCATCTCGCCTAATGTGTCCCATTAAAGATCTCAAAGGGTAATCTTTTTTGTTTGAAGAAATTATTGCTGAGAGATACGCAGAGGGTTGCTTCTGTTCTACTGACATTTCCTGTTACTTTCAGTTCCTGCACTGTTCTCTAACAAGAAGAAATCAAATCCCACAGTGGGGAAGAAAGCCGCTCATACAGACTCAAGCTGAAAATGTGTGCCGGGAACGGCTCTTTGACAAGTTTTTGTGAGATTGTGCCAGTAGTGGATATATCCAAGTGTTGTAGTTGTCGCTTGCCAGTGACAGACTGGAGGTTGAGTATTTGTGATTCTTTTTTTCTTTCTTTGCTGTGTTTCTATGGGGCGATCAAAATGTCCATGGGTGCCTGTTTGAGTCTGAGGGTTTAAAAAGCATAAGAATAATTTAAACTCTTTGACCTGCTGTTTTTCACTCCAAATTGTCCCCAGGAGTGAATGTGTGTTGGTGTGTGGTTGTTTGTCTCTGTGTCGACCTGCAATGAAGTGGCAACCTGTCCACGGTGTCGCTGCTTTTCTTAGTCACTTTTCTAAGACCAGCTGGATTTCAAAGCTTTAAAAGAAAAAAAGTCTGTTTATTCTGTAGTATTGTTTCAATGTTAATACAGCATAGCCTATATGAAGGCAGAAATAGAAGCCAGTAAAGGAGATATGGGCCATTTTATGCCAAACAGTCTGAATGCTAAAGTATTTCACTCACATTATTGATTCCCATTGGGAGAAAACTGATTGTATGGAGTAATGTCATCATTTAGAAAAATGCTAATATTAATGTTGGTAGGGATATACTATATTGTGTGAAAAAGAACTCTTTACAATCTCTTTTCACATTGACCCGTTCAATTTCTATTATGCAAGATATATTCTGGAAACAGTCAAACAATGATTCTTAGCTATGCTCTTAGTTATATGAGTCTATCTGCAAGGCAACTGACAAAGAGATCTTGATAAATGTTTAAAAGTTATGAAAATTTTAGGAAAAATTTTAGGAAAAATTTAAAACATAAAATACACTGAACACTGTGGCTACAGAGGCATGGTAACATTAAAGGCTAATGAAAGTTGTTCACATTATCTCTATGACTTACAGCCACATGTCTAGATGATCATTTTTAAGCCATTCAGTTTTCGAAATGTGATCTGCCCTTGGTTGTGTGGTGCTGTTGTTGTTCCTTTAGCATTGTACCGCCATGGACATAAATCAAATATTGAAAATGGTTGCAAGCAGCTATGATCATTCTTGTTATCCTGCACGTCTTTCTTTACTATGTTTTTTGGTGTTTCATCCAAAAGAATGCCTGCAGACAGATACATGTGTAAATGTATGAAATAGCTCTCAGAGAACTGTCATGCAGATGTTGTTGAAGGCCTGGTAGCATATGAGTCTATGATCTGCATACAAAATCTGCAGGCTATTAATTCACCCACTTGCCAACAGAGCAACTATATAGATGATATTAGTGAGTAAACAGGCAAGAAGAAGATGCCAGGTATCTGTATCCCAAGGATATATTCTAGTGTTTAGTCATCATCTTTAAGAATATGCAGCATAACCTGTGGATCCAAAAACCCTTATAAAAATCTTTTTGATTATTGCTTCATCAGTAAAATGACTGATTTTTATTTCTAAGGAAGGTTTCAACAGTCTACCCCACAGCCCACAACGCGTTGTGTTTTATTCCTTCTTGGGGGTGAGTATAGGCTTAGATGTTTTTTTTTCACTCAGTACAAAGCTATATCAAATCTAAGGACATGATTATACTGTATTTAGCTGCCTTCTGCCTGGTCAAGAAACTTAAAAGGACAAAGATAAAAAAAGATAATAAAAGCTTACAAAAAGAAAAGCAGGATCCAATCATTATAAGTTGTACTCACTAAAGTGACTGTTGTACCTTAACAGGTACAAGAGAGACATTGTATGACAGTTCATAATGTCTTTACAACAGCCTCACGCATAATATATAAGCATATATAATATTGGTGTCATGCAATTTTTCCCCATCAAAAGTGAATAACAACATAGTATTTTATGTACCAGCATTTTTTAAAAAATCGAGGAAGTGACCAAACAAAATAATCTATTTCATTATTGTATTCTCTGGAGTGTCCCATTAACCAATGCTATAATCCACATATTATAAATCCAACATGGCTTCATTATTGAAATGTAATGTAAAATGTCCCTTTTGGTTGTATCACTTCATATATGAATCCTTTTTGTCCTGTTCTCTGCCCTGTATCCTGTAAGGTAAGGTGTCATCTTTGTCTTTTTCTACCATTTGCGCCCATCTTTCAGTACTTTTCTCTCCCTTTATCCAAAGTATGTCCTGTTTTAAATTCGTTGTCTCTTTCTCTTCTCTCATCCTCTCTTCTCTTTCATGCCCCTTTATAATTCGTCTACCCCTGTCTAATTCTTCACCTCCCTCTCATCTTTCCTTCTTCTGGTCCAACCAGGATAATTAAGTGCGTCAGAGATCCCCTGACTCGGCAAAAGTGAAAGCCAAAGTGAAGGAGAAAAAGAGACAGAGGGAGTGCAACGCTGACTGAAAGGAAGAGAAGAGGATAAAGACCTTCAGGCTGTGTCTCCTCTCTGCAGTCCAGACTGTGCAGCACTGCGCTGCTCTGTGTGTGTATGTGTGTGTGTGTTCTGAGTAGAAAGTAAATGTATTTGCATATGCCCCAGGGCTATCAAGTCATGTTTTATGACCGCAAAGTTGCAATGCGCTTTAATTCATTCAATTTGCTGCTTTGTGATATGTAGAGCTTGATTACAGATGATAAGGGTCTCAGCCATTTCTTTTAGAAACAGGTTTATTCGCATGCTCATGTCTATGAGTTGCATCCTACCATAAAACTACACTATATCCAGGGGACAAGCTACAAAAACTTATGAGGATAGTGCTCACTTTACCCTGCAGACAGGTATAGACTGCAGTATTTGATGAGCACAACTTTGTGGTATAAATTCGCCAGTTTGTTTGTTGCACATGTGTTAAAAATAAGCTTCTCACCATCTTGAAGTCACACTAAAATGTTACATCTCAATTCTATTTATCGGAGCATTGTTGCTTTCAGTTACAGTTGGCCACTGTTTTTCTGAAGACTGCATCACTGGTGACCAACCTGTCTGGTAAGCACACACCCCTTGCCCATAAGCCAATTAGAAAAAAAAAGGCTACCACTAAGTATTTTTCTGGCTTTGTAATGAAGTCAGATTTGAATGCAAGGAACACATTCAATTCAATTCAATTCAATTTTATTTATATAGCGCCACATCAAAACAACAGTTGTCTCACAGCGCTTTCCAAACAGAGCAGGTCAGACCCTACTCTTAAGTTAATTACAGAAACCCAACAATTCCCACCAAGAGCAAGCACTAGGCGACACAGGCAAGGAAAAACTTCCTTTTAACAGGCAGAAACCTCGAGCAGAACCATGGCTCAGGGTGGGCGGCCATCTGCCTCGGCAGACATTCCACATGGAGACATTCCACTTTCAGCAGTGTAAACTAGTAGATTAGATTAAAATCGATTAATTTGTACGGTATTTTAAACCTTTTTGTGCATGAATTCTGATCATTTCAGTCAGGATTTTTTTTTTCAATTGGTTTTATCTTATTTTAAAGGTAAATTTTTTGTTTTTTTTCAAAAATGTGTTTATTCAAGGATTTTTCCAGATTTCCACTGAAGTAGACTGCATACATTTAAAAATTTCTTACTAATGAAGTAAAATATGAACAGATTTTGACCATTGTGACCATAATATAGAGACTTAAAACTTTGGATGCATCTCTCATCCTATTCTAAAATTTACTAATATCTCATCCCTTTTCTCACTTCTGCTCGTTCATTTTATTTCAGTCTATCTTAGCTCCTCTTTAATGGCATATTATTCTGGAATTTTTCAATTTTTGTTGCATGATGCACCAGTGTCCACTTCAGTGGCCTATGCGCATTTAAAACATAAAAACCCAATCTCGACAAGAAAAAGGCTTTTAAATAGCTGTCCACTGTAGAGACCACTATGCATGAAATAAAGCTAATTATGCATCAAAAGCATTAGTAATTATGTATAATCATAAAGACCCCTCCGTTTCTGTAAAGCACTTTTAAGCTCACAGTACAACGATCAATATTGAGATTCTTAATTTGCCTATTCAGTTGAGTAAGTAAAGATGAGTCAGATTTGTAGCTGAAATCAATTAAATCCACACAAGATTTACTTGCACTCCGATATGATTAAATAAAAGGAACAATGGGGATATAACCAACAAAAATAAAAGGATCCATCAGCAACCATTCACCTGCTGTATGCTTGGACATTACTAACACACACATTATGAGGAGTGCTTTTTATGAAAACGCCAGAGATGCCTGGTCACATTTTGTTAGAAAAAAAGACAAATGTAGTAGAGAACAGGAGCTGAGGAGAATAGGAGAATCATTTTCCCATTATCACTCAACTCCCTGTACTTGCATTTCTCCGTCACCTGCTTTTATTTCGCAAATCTCACAGAAGCTCCTCTATAGAAGCTTTTCAGTTTTCTATCCCTCTTTGGCAAATCCTTGTCCGAATTTTGTCTTGATTTCCATGTGTCTGCCCCTGGTCCTGTTAACCTTTCTTTGTCCCAGTGAGTTCCTTGGTTTTGTTAGTTCTACGTTTTGTTTCATTGCTATTTTTGTTTTTGTTGTTCTTCTAAATAAATTCGTTTTTTGTGAAGTTCCTTGGTTCCTCCCTGTGTTTCCCTTCCCAGGCCTTGAAATTGTAATCCTTCCCCCTAAAGTCACCACACCACCTTCTACAAACTTGGCAGAATGATGTCTAAACAAGCCAACCTGTGAAGTCGTCTCTGCATTCTCCATACTGAGTACAACTATCATCTGGAACACAGAATGAACAAATTGAAACTTTGAAAAAAAGAAACGTCAAAGAAACTATGACGAGATTACGAACAGAGAGTTTGTTAGCCAATTTTGTCATGACAGGAATACCCTGTCATCAATGTCTTTATGGACCTTGTTTCATGTACGATGTCACGCTAGAAGAGGAAGGAGCCATCTCCAAACTTTTTCCACCAAGTTGGGAGCGTGGAATTGTCTAAAATCTTTTGGTATCCTGAAGGATTTACAGTTCCTTTCATTCCTTCTCAATCACTTCTAACTTGTTATAATACCAGTGACTGAATATCTAAGAGTGACTGAATATGGTGCAAATATGGAAGCCTATTGAAGAACCAGTGTGGATTTCATTGTGCTTCTGAGAGTTTTAGAAATGCCCTACATGCCTAGGCGCTTGATTTTATTCACCTGTGGCCATGGAGGTGATTGGAACACCTGATTCTGATTACTCGAATGGGCCGACTACTTTTAGCAATATAGGGTATACATGTAATGTAAAGTTCCTCTATTGAGGAATAAAATCCAATTTACACAACGCCAAACACTGTTATAGGCATATTTGAAATGTTTACCTACTTCTTCATCCCAATGTTTGACTTATATAGTATATTTGAAAATTAAAACACAAAAAAAAACATAATTCCTCCAAGTAAAAGGGATGGTCTTTAGTCCATTTCTAATGCTGGAAGTAAACAGTGCAGAAGATCAAGATCATTTCAGCTGTATGAATTTTAAAATCTTTAAGGTCAAACCTTAAATTTAAAAATTTGACCTTATATAACAATTAAACGGCACAGTTGATGAAAGCCCCAGCAGCTAAAAGCAAATATTTTAAATTTTTATAGTCAATCAATAAACAGGACTTTTCAAAATTAATTCTAATGCACATAAACCTGCTTCTGATGGGAATAAATCTGATGGGAATAAGTTACCATATACTGTACATGATGCAACATACTATGAGGGCTTGTTTACAAGATGGATACACGTATCCATCGAGACATATACAGGACCGTCTCAGAAAATTAGAATATTGTGATAAAGTTCTTTATTTTCTTTAATGCAATTAAAAAACATAAAATGTCATACATCCTGGATTCATTACAAATCAACTGAAATATCGCAAGCCTTTTATTGTT
>JABUIW010000019.1:17494054-17524587 GCA_013363375.1 Menidia beryllina
AGGGTAATGTTTGTATGGGTTTTGAGCTCTTGCTCTTCTCTATTTCCCGCCAACGAGTATCTGCAGTATCATGTATCCATGACAATAAGGGTCTGACTTGTGCCACCCAATAGTAAAATTTAAAGTTTGGAAGTTTTAGACCGCCTTTAGGTTTGGGTAATTGCAGGGTTTTCAGTCTGATTCTAGGTCGCTTTTTTTGCCAAATAAATCGTGTTAACATTTTATCTAAAGTGTCGAAGGTAGATTTGGGGATCTCTACTGGAAGCATCTGGAATAGATATAGAAATCTTGGTAGGACATTCATACGGATGCTTTCAACTCGGCCTAACAGTGAGATAGGGAGTGTATCCCAGCGCCTTTAAGTCCTTATTTATGATTCGTAGGAGTTTGCCATAATTTGCCTCGTAGAGGTCATTCAAACGTATATAAGCTTTTCTGAATACTGTGTGTTCATATTATTTATGTAGCAGATTATAGTTTAGCTTAGCATGGCTTATAATAAACTCTGACATATATGCCTTTAATAGAATCCGCTGTAGAGCTAAAACTAAACTATGCTTTTGGTTTTCTGAAGGTGTGTCACAACTCTCTCTTGCCCTCTCTCTCTCACCCCCAACCGAGGCAGATGGCCGCCCATCTGAGCTATGGTTCTGCTCGAGGTTTCTGCCTGTTAAAAGGAAGTTTTTCCTTGCCTGTGTCGCCTAGTGCTTGCTCATGGTGGGAATTGTTGGGTTTCTGTAATTAACTTCAGAGTACGGTCTAACCTGCTCTGTTTGGAAAGCGCTGTGAGACAACTGTTGTTGTGATGTGACGCCATATAAACAAAATAAAATTTAATTGGATTGAACTCATTGCAGGGTTCAACAATATGATTCCTAATATTAGCAAAAGTAGAATAAAATTGGGAAAAAGCAAGAAAGCAAGTCATGTCATGTCAGCTGTTCCATATCAAATATTTGTTTCAAGAATCATAAAACTTTTGATAACATTTATCTTAGACTAAACTGAACCTTGTTTTGGTATAATAAGTAAGCTGATGTACAGTTTGTATCAAGTTCTTGATTCCATAAAGTACCAGAATTAAATAAAACAAGACAACAATCCAATGAGGAAAACATGCAAAGCTAGTAAAGCTCACCAAAATGTATCTATTAGGTCAAATCTATGTGACAATTGCAGAAAATGCTACACGGGAACCATTGAGGCAGGTTACTGTTAACGGTTGAATAGTTTTTAACTGTTAAGAGCTTGTTGCACGATTTTTGCTGGTAATGCATGGCAATAGACTGAAAACATGTAAATCTGCCTTCTGCAGAGCTCATTATTTTGTCTCTGTGCTGCGCTGTTTTGTCAAACAGACAGCTGGAAAAATTAGCTCAACACTTTTTTTATGAAGACACACCCATGGGTATTTCCTCCGGCACATCCAAGATAATGGTATGCATCTCTGCTGCAGTGTCACAGCCAGAGATAACTGTGCTGAACTGCACTTGAATGATCATATGATAGCAGATATTGATGTTGTTGATGTGTCTCACTGAATGCTCTCACTGGTTAATAGTTAACTTTCTGCACGATTTCTTGTGAGAAAGGAAATTTTAATGTGTTCATCTGAGTTTTATCAATATAAAATACGGGCTGAGGAACTGAAAAAGTTTGGGGAACAATTCAGAATAAGTCTGAAGGTGAAAGGAATGTAATGTTGATGGTACATTGGCACATTGGTATAATGGTATTTTTGCACTGCACTTTCTCTTCTTCCTGCAAGGCATAATTAGTAAAAAGTCTGTGCTGTGCTGAAGACTATGAGGATCTAAAGATCAGCAATGTAGATATTCAATGTAATTAAGTGAAGTTTTTTTTCTGTAAGTCAAAAATATTGAAAGATTTTTTTTAAACAATGACAAATATATTTAGTGTTTGACAGACTTGTGACATCTACACATGGTAATATAGATTGAAATGGACTAAGATGAAAAAAAAAGATCTTATTGTTTGAAACAAGAAAAATATTCTTTAAACAATGGTTTCAGAGCAGATGACAGTCCAGAATGATGTCTAAACAAACCAAACTGATATCATCTATGCATTCTCTATACTGAGTACAAGTGTCAGCTGGAACACAAAGTGAACTCGAAATGAACGATGAAAAACTAAAACTTGAAAGAAACTACGCTAAGATTACGAACAGAGAGCTGATGAGACAATGTTTTGGTTAAATTGGAGCGATATACAGGGTCAGGACACCAAATAAAGTTTAAAGAGTTGAGCTGGGGGGGAGTACTCACTACTCACTACTCACTACTCCTAAACATCCTCAACCAGATAATGAGTTTGAGCCAACACAAAGTCTACATAGATGGTTAACCAAAAGACAACAATAAGAAAACTTCCTGACAGCATGAAAAAGCTAGCACGCCACCACCACCACTAAAACAGGCTGAAGCACAAACTTAAGCTAATACCGAAAAAATCAACATAATGAAGGCAATTTTGGAAACGAGGTCGATTCTCATCAAAGATTGACAAGGTTCTGACCGCTATTCATGACATCAGTATAGAAATGTAAGATTGACTAGGCAAACTATGTGTGGCTGAGAACCAAATGAGCAACAGGGAAGATGCGTTCTGCGGGCATAAGCAGAAAACAGTCCAGGGACTGGGGACACATGGAGATGTTTAATGCTACACTGGATGACTTGGAAAACACATAGGAGAAATCATGGAACAGAATCATTCAGAGAATTGAAAGGTAACTTTCCAACAACGACACAAAGCTTAGTTTTTTCAGGTTTTAAAGACTATAACATCAACAACGGTGGAGAAAGCTAACCAAGATAAACTGAAGGACTGGAATTCATCTCCTAAATGTGTTTGACAATCATATCATTTTCAGCTTAATTTACAGCAGATATTCAGATATTAGTAGTCTACATTTACTTTGCAGAGCTTTGTGAGAAGGAAACAATGTTAGCAGTTCAATGCTTCATATACTTGCATAGAACTTGCTCCTCTTCGTAGGATCAGCCAGCTCTGCTGTTGTATCTTCTACATTAAGGGGGATGTGTCATAATGTTCAGATAAATGACATTTCTGGGCGACACTTTTGGAGAACGTTAACAACTTAATCTTTTATTGTTGTTTATTTGTTACTTATGAAGTTTGTTTTGGGTATGGTCTTGAGCTTTAGTGAGCATACCGTAGAATTGATTAAAAATGATTAGAATTACGGGCCGCAGCCGTAGCCTAATGGTTAGAGCGGGCGGCCCATATACAGAGCCTCTGCTCGTAAGCGGGCGGCCTGGGTTCGAATCCGGCCCACGACCCTTTCCCGCAGGTCTCCCCCTCTCTATCTCTGCCCCCTTTCCTGTCAACCTACTGTCATTAAAGGCCACTAGAGCCAAAAAATCTTTAAAAAAAAAAAAAAGAAATGATTAGAATTACGATTCACAGTTATTAGATGGTACTCGTCCTTCTGTGGCACTCACTCACTACTCGGGAGGGGGACAGAGCATCCATCTGCAGTTCCGTCCAAGGCAAAAGTTGATGAGATTGCTTTTGTATCAAGCAGTCACCAACTTCTCCAAGGTGGTTCCCATTTCCTTGATGCTGTCAGACATCGCCCCTGTTTGTCCAACAGCACATCCAGTCTGAGATTCGACTTGCACAAAGTTTGAGTCTGAGTATTGATGGCTTGAGTAACAACTCGACCGGCAGCCTGCCAACAAATGATGCCAACTTCCGATTTTCCTCATAAACCAGGTATCTGCCAACTCCAAACAGCGGGAACCCAGTTATCATAAATCTGAATATGCACTGGTCTTCAGTGTCTTTCACAGAAAGAACAGAAAGGCTTAGAATCCTCCAATTCTTCCAGAAATCCATTTTATAACCAGCAGGGTGAATCCCATCTGGTTAGGGTTAGGGTTACACCGCCTTGACAGTTTGTATATGTATAGAAAAGATCTTGTCAGTGATGCCTGAGTGGCGGATGATCTTGCCCGGTGAGGTGGTGTATATGAAAAAGAGAAGAGGTCCCAGTACTGTACCTTGGGGGACACCTGTGGCAAGGTGGTGTCCTGCATAAGTGTGACCAAGCGAGGATTATTTGAACGATCGACCAGTGAGACCCGATTCAAACTAGGAGTGTGCTCTCCTTGTGATGCCCATGCTCAAGAGGGTAGACAAAAATATGTCATGATTGACTGTGTAAAATGCAACAAGTCGAGTAAGATGAGGAATGTAGACTGGGCTGTTGCTCTGGCTTCTTTTAAGGGTTCTGTCACTGCTAGGAAATGTGCCTGATGTCAGTGAAGTAATCACATGTGTGACTGCTGCAGTAACCGTATGAGATATGGACTGGAATAATTAGTAGGACTACAAGTGAACAGTTTAGACACACTCAGTTCAGTGTCATTACCGTGAAATGTTTGATTTCTGAGACAAAGAACGCTGCTGAGGTTGTCAAACTTAAAGGGGACATATTATGCAAAACCAAGTTTTTAATCATTTGATTATGTACATTTGGGACTGTGGAGGGCCTATCAGCAGGCAAAGTGTGAAAAAAATGACTCAGTCATATTTTTGTGGGCTGCCTCAGTCTAAATACAGGAGATAAATCAGGAGCTTTCAGGAGTCGGTAGTTTCTGACGTCATTAGCTCTAGCTCATTATAATATTCCAGCCTTTCACCTGCATGTTGCCCCCCACCACTGCCTATCTGTGCTCCGCCATTCAGAAAAATCTTGTTGCAGTCTACATTGAACAACTTCTTCGCTAGCTCCTTCTTGTTCAGGGTCTGACTCTGGTTCAAACATATAAGGTTGGACCGAAAAGTTTCCTCCAGCTGCCATTTTTCTCCCAGAGTTCACTCTCAGCTGTTGGTAGCGTTGCTAGCTCAGGGTAGCGTGAGCGTGCCGACGTCGGCACACCTCCCTGAAGAAGTGGGTGGATTGCCTGTGTCTCATTTGCATTTAAAGAGACAGGCACTCCAAACCGAGCGCTCTGAACAGGGCTGTTTTGGCAGGGTGATTGAACTGCTATTGTGCTTCATCCTTATGATATTTTGACTAAATCTTGTCACAGACATTACATTAGGACACCAGGGAACTAGGTTAACTTGTTGAAATAGGGTATAATATGTCTCCTCTAAGTAGGGATTGTTTTTGCGATCACTCAGCAATTAAATAAAATCAAAATAATCTTAATCAACTAAACATAATTCATGCATATACCGCTTGAGCCATATTCCAAGGTCAGGATTGAGCGGCTTGTCAGTATTGCCTCCCTGTACATTAAATTGTCTGCTGAAGGTGGGGTGTTAGATAATGTAGTTGAAGGAAGATGATACTGGCTTTACAAAAAAACCCTCCACATTTGAAAAGCACTTCTGTTTTACTGTTTGGATCTTGTGAGAGGTCATTGCTATTGACTTACTCTTTTCCGTAGGTTAGCAGGATCATTTTAACACATAACAGTAAATCTATAACAAAATCCTTTCCACAGTAGAAGCAGACGGACACTACAAATTATATGTTTTCCTGCTAGCAAGAACATTTTTATTTGAAACCTGAGGAGTTATCAGAAAATAAGTGTAAATGCAGAAGATAACTCTTTGCCAATGAATAGCTAGTTTTCGGTGAACACACACAAGCACAGAATTAAATGTGGTTAATTGTACCCCAAATTGTATTCCAAAAGAGTTGGGACACCTTGTAAAAGCAGTTACACATCTCAATAATGTTGGCAAATGGGTAAGTTTGCTCCTGTGTGGTATTTATTAATCTTTTAAGAGGTTGTTTTTAAATGTCTAAAACTAAGAAGATGGGTTTCTGGATCCAATTTAGTTTTTCAAGATATGCCTAGTTTTCAGACTATGAGCGGGTCAGCTCAAAATCTGATCTCTTGCTCATGTAATTGATGTAACACTACATGGAGATATGTCTCTAGATCCACAGTTTAAAAGAAAAGCTATTTATATACTTTTCACAATTTTAAGTTGACAGACATTATTTTGAAACTGCTTCACAGTTCCTCTTAAAGCACATTTAAATGTGGAAAACTAAAAGCTATACTATCAATGCTTTGGACAACACATTTTAACCAGGATATATCCAAATGTCAGTAATATTAGACAAAAGACAGCACAGTTACTATTTGGTTCACAAACCAAGTTTAAGAGCAATTCGTTAAATGTACTCTTATTTAAATTCAGTTATTAAAGAGACAATAAACAAGACAATTATCAAAGAGACAATAAACAAAACTCTCAATTATTACTTTTGTCACATCCTGCTTTGGTTTTTAAAATAAGCTGTCTTTATTTATTTTCAAAATCAAAACTACTTTGATTAGATGAAACAATAAATCATGGGTTGAGCAAAAATGCATCCTGCCTGTCATTAATTGTATGCAATCCATCCAACATTATTTAAAGTCATTCAGGATTCTTCCATTATAGGTGGTAAAGTAACAAACAATGGAAATACTGTCTATCACCTTTGCACAGAGCAGCTATCCTCTGCTGGAACAGTAAAACTGCTGACTAGTCTACCACCCAAATGAGGAATAAATATAATAAATATGTATTTGTTTCCAATGTTATATGCAGCTGACAAAACTGGCTTCAGGAGCTAATTTGTCTGAGGTCTGCAAAATGTAACCATGCATAAGGCTTTAAAATTGCAATATGACATCCATCTTGTTTGCTTTGGAAGGGGTTTTTCCAGCAATAAAAAATGGAAATAAATGATAGGGAAGACATTGCCAGAAACATGAATAATACAATAATATTATTTATTTAATTATTACAAGTTTCAATAATACATTGATTATGTAATAAAAAATTTAAAATATAAAGAAAATTAGTGTTTGGATCAAAATTTGTTAGTGATGATGGAAATACTGCAACTAAAATAGTTTTAACTCTTTTTTTCTGGGTGAAAATAAAAAAAAATCATATTTGTTTGGAGGAGGACAGTATTTGCAAAGCATAGATTTTTTTTAACTTAACCTTCTGAGAAGATTATTTCAAGTTAGCTGTTGAATGGTATTATATGCTGATGAAGCAAGAGAAAGAAGGCAAGAAAGAATAAAGGTTTATCTGATCTGGAAAGAAATTTTTCTTAGAAGGAGGCTTTGTTTTTCATTGTGAGAAGATGAGGCCAAGTAAGAAGTTACGGTCAAGCACTGGTCACATGACCTTTGTCTGAAGTACCCTATGCCTTAAATTGATTTCATTCAGAACATAACACAGGTTGTCATCAACATCAGTGTGGATTATGAAGAACCAAACACGGTTGCTGTGTGTATAGGTGTGCAAGTGAAAGAAGGAGATTCACCTGATGTGAACCCTGCGTAGTAAACAAAACCTTATAGCTATCGACCAACAGTGTCTACTTACATCTGAATGTTTGTGCATTTGTTTACAATCACTCAGTGAATTCACCCCTTCAGGGGCCCCTCAGAGGGCCTGAGTGGAAATTAACCAGAGCATATAGTAACATTCACACTCTTTTTCTTTCTGTCTGTGTCTCTCTCTCTCTCTCATACACACACACAGCAGATACATTACATAATAGAAGTGTATTGAGAGTTGAATCAGAGCTAGGGAGGAATTTCTTTACTGATTAGGAAGTTGAAGACACTAATAATGATTGCAGCATGGAAACACATATTTAGTTTGTGTCTGTATATGTGCACACATTTAAAGCTGGCATATTAAACAAACCCCTAACCACACTGCGCACACATTGCATACCCCCACTTGGTTCTCTGTTTAGTATAATGAACCAATATAAGTCACGAGAGAGCGGCCTGCTGGGTTCTGATTAGATCCATTTATGCCCAGTTTAAAATAACAAGAAAGAAGAAGGAACTTCTGCTGTGAACAAATGGACCAGACACAGTGAATATTCCCCCCATGTTCACAATAAAACTGATTCCTAAATAGAACAGTTAGCAGTGCTGACCATTGGTCATTGGTTCGTCTAGTTGGGCCCACGACACCTCCAGGATGTAAAACAGTGACCACTGCCATCTCCTCAAACCTCTTACAACAATCTGTCAGCTATAAAGCTCACTTGGATGGTTAGTCAAATTGCTTTAACTATCAAGAGAGAACCACATCAAAATATAATCTCAAACGTGGGAGGGGCTACAAGGGATGCAAGAAATAACATTATTCACTACAAAATTGTACATAGGTATTATTTTACACCAAGTAAGTTATGTCGAATGGGTTTAACAAAGGATAATAAGTGACGGAATAAGTATTTCGAAGAGTAGTAGGTGGGCCTTGCCTCCGGCAGTGGCCCCCCTAATAACAAATGTTGGAAGTGTAATAAAGAGGTGGGCACATTTCTCCATGCATTATGGGAGTGTCCCTTGATAATGCCCTTTTGGTCTTGAAAAATTTTGAGGACTGGCTTAGTCAACCTCTACCAGAGTCTGCACAATTTTGCCTTTTAGGAGACCAGTCATCATCCCAAAAGCTGAAGGTAGGCTAATGATGACAGGTTTTCTAGTAGCAGCCAGAATTGTTCTTCGTAAATGAAAGAGTCCACATAGACCAGAAATCAAGGAATGGCTTCAGCTTATGTCAGAGACAGGTGCTTATGAGGTCATGATTTCTAGGGTGCAGAAAGAGCCAAGTAAGGCTAGCCAAGCATGGGTATATTTTGACTACAATGTTGGTAAAAATTCTTAAGGGATTTTGGGTGTGATATATGCTGTGAGTATGAATATGTGCATTGCTATATCTATGAATATGTCACGTCTGGGGGAATGTCTGGTGTCTCGTCTTGTCTTGATTACCTATTGTGTACACCTGGGGTTCCCCTCCCTCATGTGTTTAAATAGTCCTCGTTTCACCTTGTCTTGTGCCAGTGCGTTTTCGTCTGTTTTCGTCGTCTGTCTTTCGTCACCCCCACGTCACGCCAGGTTTGCTTTTTTTGCCATAGTCTTTTACTTTGTTCCATAGTCATAGTTTTGCCACAGTCTTGTTGTTATTTATTTTGTTACTTTGCCATTGTCATTGTTTTACCACAGCCTTGTCACAGTCTTGTTAATCTTTATTTTGTTACTTTGCCACAGTCTTGTTTACTTATTGCTTTGATACTTTGCTCACAGTTTTCCATAGCCTTGTGTTGTACCATGTCTGGACTTCCACCTTTTTGTTATAATAAACCTTGTTCTCCGTCATCTCTGCACCTGAGTCCTCCCTCAAGAACCCACCTACATGACAGAATAGGTAACTGATAAGTGCTGTCATGTTCTGTGTTGCTGCCGGTGTTTGTGATTTTTGTTGTTGAATGTCATCTGTTTGTAATTGTGTTATAAAAGAAAAATAAATAAAAAACCTTTAATGAAAAAAAAAAGAGGACCACATCCATCCTATTTGTGGTCTGTCTAACAAAAGGATTAAGCACATGTGAGACAAACTGACAAATGCGATTCTCGACATTTCAGTCCAACAGTTCAGACCGAGAGTCAACAATTCCCCTTCAGACGTCCATTATTTAAATAGGATTTCACTCCTGTTATACAGAAGCTTACTTCATCTAGCAAACCTTCTCAAGAACAGTGCCGGGTTGATTATGCTAAGTTAAACAGCTGCACCAATCAAATCTTTCATCTTTTAAATCGTGACATTGCGCGCTCCTTCTTAATTTGGCACTATGCCAATAGTTACTAATTGCCTCAATGATATTGCTGTGTGAAGAGGGGGGGCAGCTGTGGCTCAGGAGTAAGAGCAGTTGCCAGCTCATGAGTGGGTCGGTGGTTGAATCCAAAGTTACATTTAAAGGTATTTTGGGGTAGCCTCAAAATGGGGTTTAGTGCCAGTCCCATACTCTGCTAAATATCTGTTAAATGTGAGAATATGAGGACTCCTGCCAAAACCTAACATAAGTTAAGACCTGAATGGAAAAGCTGAAAGGTGACAGCATAGTGATGCATGAAAATCCCATGGTTATACTAACAATAGATATGTGTAAAAATAAAATAAGCAGCAAATATAATTCTATCTATATTTTCATCCAAAACATATGGGTTGACATATCCCTCTTCTACAGTGTTATCATAAAACCAGAAGGTACAAACAAAACACAAAGTGGCTGGGAAAAAAGTGAATTCCCCTTCCTATTTATCACAGTAACTTTAATTAATTACATAAATTATTTCAATTACTGCCACTAATATGTTTAACGATGATCTGAACTTTTTACAATTACTGGAAAACTGATATCTGCTCAGTCACGAAAACCAAGTCTACTCTATTTACTTCAGTCTATTTAGGTAGGCAGTCAGCTTAAAGACATTATAAATAAATTAAGAACAACCATGTCGTCAGTCTTAAAGCACTAAACATTTCCACATATGTAAATGTTGTCAAGTGATATCAAATACATTTTTAATGGGATCCTCATGGAGAAAGGGAGTATTTTCTACATAATCGTGTCATCAGAAGAAAGACACAAAGACAAAAGCCGGAAGCCAAAAAGCATCTCGGTCTTCAGTCTTTTTTATTAGTTTCCTCATATACGGACATATATCTTGATATTATGCTGTGTCCTATCGTTTGGGAGTAGTTTTGTGTGTGGAGAATAACCTTAAGTATCTGTTCTTAATGACATATTCCTCCATTTCTGTGAGAGATGTTGAAGAGTCTGAATTGGGTAAATCAATAATAAATCTAAAAATTATAAAGAAATACAGCAGGATATTTCCTCTTTGACAGCAGTGAAAACTAGTGAGATGTTTCCCTCCAAAAAGAGAATGGTTAATACACCGAATCATCATAAATTATTCAGTGTATTTTCTGTAGAAACAAATAACCCTTTTTGTTGAAATTAATAATTAATCACGACACTGCAGTAATTTGAGATAATATGCATAACTGTAATAATCATAACCTTTCGTTAAAACATACGGGAGAAAAAAATCTAACTATGGAGACTGACAAACTGTTTAAATCACCCCTTTGCAAAGGTGTCATCCCTATTGAACATGGCTTATTGAACATGTGCTGTTTTGTTTTAAAAAACCTAAAATACATTAAACATACTTTTTAAACGTATTCATGTTCCTGTATTTCCTTCCAATGAAAATCCATTATTTTTTGTAGGGGTAAAGATTACAAGTATTGGCTAGAGTACACATATTAGTAGCAGAGCCACTAAGAGGAAGAAACAATTATTTTTGTCATAGTAATTCTGAGTATGATGCATGACTGGTTACAAAAAAAACATAAGATGGCCGTCCACCCTGGGCCATGGTTCTGCTCCAGGTTTCTGCCTGTTAAAAGGAAGTTTTTCCTTGCCTGTGTCGCCTAGTGCTTGCTCATGGTGGGAATTGTTGGGTTTCTGTAATTATCTTCAGAGTAGGGTCTGACCTGCTCTGTTTGGAAAGCGCTGTGAGACAACTGTTTTTGTGATGTGGCGCTATATAAATAAAATTGAATTGAATTGAATAATATTTCATAATCACGAAAAAAATCCTGTGGCTACAACATCTTTCTATGAGGAGGAGCAGTGACTACTTCTAGTTTCCTCCTTTATGGGTGGGTTCGACCAATCTCAGAAAGAAATACTCTTGGGATGGACCATTCTTTCTCTTCTCTGGTTCTCTCTGCTGTTTATGAACAGCAACTGCTAATGACAGTCGCTAGCTACCTGTCTTTCATTGAGTGTGGACGGGACGTGTTGTAAAATCCAACGCAGGGCCAAGAAACTAGGGAACCAAGGAACTTCAAGAAAATGTATCTATTTATTTATTATAAATGTACAACAAAAAGTGCTGGTTAGTCAGATTAAACACTCAAATTAAACTGAAAAACAACAACAAAATCGGAGAAGCTAAAATGGAACACTAGTAACAAGAAAGAACCTCACAGGAGGGGTGAGGACAAAAGACAAACACATAAGAGGATGAAGCCTGAATATTATTCTCCAATCAGTTTTTGACTACAGTATAATATGTCCATATACCGGTTGTCCCCTTTATTTCATTATGAATTAAATTCCTTTGTCATTTTGGCCATGAGTCATCTTATTGTTTCCCTCCACCCGTCCAAATATGTCTATATGTAAAACTTGATTTTTAGTCCAACAAAGTGTTGGACTCTTATCTCTGTCTTAATCATATGCAATTTGCTCAGTATAAATAATCATTATTCTAATGTATTAACATACTTCTAAATCATGCCATCAGGGTAAATTAAGATATGTTCATCATATTTTTTTTAGAATAATGCAACACAGTCATCATTGTGTTTTGAATATTGTAATGACATCACTGTGTTTACTTCACAACATGGCAAACATCTTTATGGCGAGAATAGCTTTATTAGATAAGATTCCTTTTTATAGTTTCAGCACTTAATCCTTAGAGGCAACTTTTTGATATCCATCCATCCATTTTCTTTACTGCTCATTCCCAGCAGGGTGGCAACAGCCTTTCTCAGCTGAAAACAGGCGAGATGCGGGGTTAAATCTTGACAAGTCAACAGAACATTGCAGGGCCAACAGATAAAATCAACCCCAAACGCTCTAAGAGTACTTTGGAATGTCCCATTTACCTAACATGCAAAGTTTTTGGATGGTGGAGGAAGCTGGAGTACTTAGAGAGAATCCACACAGACACAAGGGAAAGCAAGCCAACTCGGCACAGAAAGGTCCCGGTCCCCCGGGAACCCTCTTCCTGTGAGGTACCAGTGCTAACCACCACACCACCCTCCGCCCAATAAATATCACATCAATAATTCATTCTTCGATTGAATCACCTATAAGCTAATCAGGTGTTTGGCCTTGTATTCTACTTTACAGTAATAGTAATAGTTGTGGGATGTGATGAAACAATTCATTTAAGAGTTGGCAATTGATTTATGTAGATTAATCACATTTTATTCATAAATCATCTGATACCACAGATAATTTTTTTTCCATTATTGTTAAACCAAATTTTCTTAAACACTGATGTCACTCAATAGATTCTGTATCTTCTTTGCATTTGGCAAACAAACTTGATGCTTTTGATGCTTTACAGCCACACACTGGGAGCATGGAAATCTAAATATGGCCTTTTTTTTTCAAAATATATTTTTTTATGTAAAAGATTTAGAAAAAATGGCACTTTCAAATCAACAACTTTGTAGTGTATGGCGCTCAAGGCAAGAATAAAGAAATAAACAACGATAATGTTGCCCTGAATGTTTTTGTGTGAAATTATGGAGCTTTTGGTAACTTTTGGAAACTTCCGTAATATTTCTGACCAGACACCATATCTGCATTTTTATGACAAAGAGACGTTTATTCACAAAAGTTCAAAGAAGACACACAGAGGTCTGTGATGAGCGTTTACCTTTGAAGGCATTTGTGGCTGGTAGATCAGTTTCCTGCATACTGCTCCGTCCCACACTCCGCCAGCTGCTGCAGATGCTGTGATGGATGCCGACAGACCCAACTTAACTGGTTTGAGATGTGGTTGCTGGGGGGAGGGAGGGTGGCCGAGAGGAAGGGGTGGCACCTGCTAATCCTAAAGCCATTTTTCTTCATCAATGACTCCAATGATTACGATATATTAAAGACTTCTGTCTGTCAAACCCTACAGTATGTGAGCGTCTCTACTAAGATTTGATCACCCAAACCTCAAAAGTTGGAGAATATTGTGATGAAGAGGAAAATAACTACAAATAAAAAAGATGTATGGGTCATTTAGACTGTGGTGATGATTGCGGTGGATGATTTGCTATTGATGTAATTGATCTGAACTTTCTTCAGGCTTTTATACTGAGCCCAAAACAACATTCCTCTTACTCTCTTGCTGGCTTATTAACCTTTTGTCTAATCTTTCTCTACTGTATTTGGTGCTGTTGCTTTAATCCAAAGTTCAGTGCAGGCTTTCCGTGCTGGATCCATAGCTGGAGAAAAAACACAGAGGGAAAAACTCATTAAATAAAATCACAAGCAACTGAAAACAAGATACAAACAAGCAAAACATGGGTTAAGCTAACTAATGTGCTTGCAATTCTAAAAGCTGAGAACAGTCCAATAAAACTAAAAAAAAGTCCACATACACCCACATCCACACCCACACTCTCCATTTATGTACGAGGTAAATGTGCAGTGGGCAAGCTGCAGTGTGTGTCTGAGTTTGGACAGCCTGTGGGTGGCGGCCTGGCATGGCCTGCTTTAGTTCCTCTCACCCACTAGGTTCACACATGAAAGGGAAAAGTTTTCCTGAGAGCCAGGCGCTGCCCGTGACCCTATTCCGAGGAGCAGGGGACAGATGCACCACATGTCAGTGTGCTACTTTGAAGTTCATCTGAGAAACAGGTCTGGAGGAGGCTACAGCCGAGGGAACAACACAACTTTATTTACATTTCAAAAGTACCAAGTCCTGTTTTTTTTTCGCATCTGGGAAAGGAATAACATTATTTTACAAAGACTAGTAAGAAACAGGGGGAGGAGGTAAGCGTTGGACGAAGAGAAAATGCAAAAAACATCAAATAAATCTAAATTTTTTCTTCAGTCGAGATTAAAAAAGAGGAAAAGAAAGAAAGTATGTTGAAATATAAAGCAAGAAGACAACCCACATGAAAGTAAGCAACAAGAAAGTATGAAAATAACAAGGGGGAAAGAACAGGGTAGAACATATCAAGACAAGGAAGGGAAAGAGACATAAAAGAAACAGAAATAACACATTAGTCAAGCATATGTAGGTTCAACATAGTTCACGATAAGAAATTATGCAGAAAAAGTTGAGGAAAAGTTGTAGTAAAAAAAGCAGACAGATGGTAAACAAAAACATTTTGAAGGGATTCAATAGATCTCAGCCTTATCGCGGCTTTGTTTGTCTGTTCATATCAAGCAAGGAAACACACAGCAGCTTGGATCCTGACGAAAAGGCAGATCAGAGAACAAGGCCATGGTAAAAAACAAAAAAAAAGACATTTGTTTTGTATGTGATCAATGGTATTTAAGATCTGACTCATGATTAAGCAATGGTAGTATCCCATGTTTTTCACATAGAAACAAATTCAATGTATGAAGATGAAACACTCCAACTGCCTTTTTATGAAAGAAATCTAATTGATTGGGCCGTTAGGAAAATAAAAAGACAAAAATCGGAACGGTTAGAGGAAAAAAGGAAGGAGATAACAGGACACTAAAGAAAGTTTAGATCATGAGTCAAGTAAAGACAATGATAAAAAGAATAGAAAGGAAACCAGGAGTGAGGAAGAACAGACAATAGGTGAGTAGGATGGAAAGACAATGTTAAGAAAATTCTAACAACCAATTGAGAAAAAGAAACATTAAATGATATAATGATGACATAACTTGAGAATAATTGAGGTAAGTAGGTTTCTATCTCTCTGTACAGATTAAAATGACATCAAAGCACAATATTAAATATCATTCTGAGGTTTATATCCAACAGACGCCTGTGCGTATCTGAAGAGGAGTGTGTTTGATATCAAACCAGAGAGTGTGTGTTTAGTAATCCACAGTTTATCATTTATCAGGCACACTAATTTATGGTGTTTGCTAGTATTTTAGAAGAGTAGCAACCCCAACTTGGTCTATTTAGCACAAGATTTAACTATTTGGCTGAGATTATTATCTGTTATTTTCTTCCTTGTCCAGGTATTTGTTTTGTTTTTTTAACATACAACAATAATAATATTGATAGGACGCAACATTGTACAGAAAGTAAAAAGGCTGTCCTATTTTAGTTCTGCACTACATTCATGAAATCAGATTTATTTGGTTGTGACATCACTCGTCATGTATATAAAATCAAATAAACGATGCCGTGTGTCAATGTAGAGACACTGACAGGCTCTAACCCTATAATGCCATGTATCATATTTGATACATTTGGTTTCTGATATGTTTTGTCTCTGGGACCTTTTGCATAATTTCATGCAACACAAATTTTCGAGTTGATTCAGAATATTCAAAAATCATTTCTGTTTTTTGTTCATATTTTTGTTAAAAGGCCCGGAAAAAAGACTCTAAACCAACAAAAAACACTCTATTTTTTCTTGGAAGTATCAAGCACGGTGGAACACACTCAAATAAAACAGGTTCAGATTGCAGGGATCAGAATATCTGGCCATTGGAGAAAAAGCTCTTAAAAGAGAACGATATCCTTAGAAAATCCAAGATGAAAAAGATTAGCGCCAAAACACAGGAGAACTTTCTAAAGACACAGGCCCAGAACCAAAGGATTTGAATTATCCGGTACTGGATACATGGAATAGACTCATTTATATAAAATGAATGAGGTTACATCTAACATCTAACTTGATGTCTTAAAGAGCAAGCTATGAAACTGAAAATAAAAACTTCATAAGATCAAAACCTGACATTTCGCAGATATTTGAACCAAAAGGTTTTCTGATGAATAAGATACAACAATGAAGGACATGCAAGCTAAACATCTTATAACTGATTAGTGTTTTCTTTTCCAGTAAAGGAGTACCTAAATAAAAGTGTTTTTGTTTTTTTTTTTAAACGTTTAACCTACTAAAGGACTGCAAGACATAGAGAAATGAAATTGTTGTTTTTCAGGGTGTGCATCTTTCAGTAGTCACTAAGGTCAACATTTGAAAATGCATTTGCATAAAATCCTGCAACAAAATGAGAAAACAGACACAGAAAAGAAAGAAATAAAACAGAATATTGTCTATTCAGGATTGCAGAGGCAAGGACTCTATATCAGAATCAATGATATACCAATGCAATATTATAATGCAAAATATAAGGTGTAAGTAAGGTGAATACACTATAAATCCATCAACAGCTTATCAGGTGGAAAGAGGCAACCTTCCTTGTTGAAAGTGTATCCATCCTAAAATGTTTTTTCAGGTGACTATTTAAAAGCCCATCTGGACCTCTCATAATTTCCCTGTCTATATGGAGAGGAAAAACTACTACTACAAGCTCAACTATTGGCTCTCTGTCTGTGTGCCTGCTATGGACAGCCCGTTGTTATAACAGGCTGTGAAAAAAACACGGCTTCAGGCTTGTATTTGTTATCAGGTCAGTTAAGGACAACCTCCGATCTCCTTTTTTAAATGTTGGCTCCCTCCAGCTGTATATACTTCCATGCATGAGCCATGCAGACACATAAAATAATGAAATGGGGGGGAAAAAAAGAGGATTGACAGAGATAAGATAGCTTCTCTCCCGGTTTGTGTGGAACAGAAGATAAGACACAAATAACACATTTTAAGTATCAAACACAGCTTATGAGCCTCTGGTTTCACTTTAAACACAACATGCATTTGCACATATGTGCAATATTACTGACAATTATTAACGCATATCCTACAAACAAATATATGTGGACTGCAGAGCTACATTCAAGTCCATTATTTTTTTTTCAGGTAATGATGATGGTGATAGAAGATAACTAAGGCCCCAATGGTTTTTAGGGGATACCATTAGTTTTGCCCCAATGAGTCAAGTTCAAATCACTTTCAAATCAAATTTGATTGCCATTCGTCAGTGAGTGAATTGAACACTAAAAGATGAGATTTCAAGTCCTGCAAACCTATCCTAGCTTTGAAATTAGAGTTCCATGTAAAACTCCAAAGAGAAGTGTTGGTGAGTGAAGAGCATTGACAGCACAAGAAAAACTGTCATGGAAAACAACCGGGGTAAAGCTGTAAGAATCAAATAAATCACATTCATTATGGAGTGCTTTTTAGAAAAACAAGGGAACAAACTGATTTTGGTAAAACGTTGGCGAGCACACCTCCATCTCTTTGATGGTTCCAGCATGCAGTATCATGCCCGACACTCTCGAGGGAAGCCTTGGGAATAAATTGCCAGTTCTACTCAACAAAAAAGTGACTCTTTTCTCTTCCAATCAAGGGTAAAGTGTAATCCTGTCACAATCATATTCTTTAACAGCGTGTGCATCTTGTAGTTGTCGATCAAGCCACAATTCATATGCACAATTTTGCTTAAATAAAATGGTATCATCTTAGCTAGACAGTAAAAGGGCCATGAAACTGACTGAGTAGCTGAATAAATACACACAGTCAAATACGTTTGTTTCCTGTGCCTAATATTCAAATAACTTGGCATGTAATCGGTCAAAAATAAACTGTGCATAATCAAAAAATAACTCAAAGCGCCCCTGAAGTGCAGCGAAATAACCAATTGAATAATGTTGCTAAGGAAAATAATAAATATTTGGCCAATCAGCATCGCCGAAATTAATGGCTTTGGGGCGCCTGGAGCTGGCACCCCAAAGCCATAGACATATAGCTAGTGGTCAGTCAGACAGTGACGTAGAGATGACGGCGATAACGTCAACTGAAGAGCTTCTCTCACACAACTCAGTGAGATCTTTACTGAGATCTTTACCCTTTCGTGAGAAGGACAATGGTGGAAAAAGTCAATGTAAAGGATCTGGGACCTGACAGGCCGAAATACATTTAACGCAACAAACCAATGAAAAAGCTAAGTCCAACAGCCGACAGTTGGTTCCATTAGGAAACATGAAATATCACGAGTTCATATGGAAAACTGTGTTAAGCTAACCGTGTTAAGCTAACCACCTGTGTGCCTACTTTGTGTGTTTGGTGACAAATAGTGAAATTAAGTGTTGTATTTCATACTGTTCCTTTCAAAAATAAGACCTAATATAGCTTTAAATGGTTAACTGTATATGTAAACTGCTGAATCTGATAAGGGAATTAAATGCTTATTGTGGAATTGTAGTAATTTTATGACTTTTAACTTGAATGCATGTACTGGGTTAGGCAGGGAAATCTATTGGCACATCAGCCCCACCAAGATTTTGTTTCACCAGCCGCCACTGCTCAAAACATCTCTGATTATATAAGGTTATAAATCAATGACATAATCTTGTTTCATCAACACTACATTCACATATTTCAAATATATGTAAATTGAAGTTTGTCTTTAGTAAATTGGATTTTAATTTAAGTCTGTAAGACTGTTTATCAATATTGATAGTATTAATGACAAGTAATGCGGTAGTTCATAGCCACAATATCTACTTATCACTAAAAATATTTTTTTATTGAGACCACCTGACTTTTAGATAATTCTCAACCACAACACGTTGGTACAAATTTTGCAATGATTCAATCAGTCAGCACATTTGTTGGGAAAGCTTGTAAGTAGTTTAGACAGAAACCAAAGCTTTTTATTTATTTCCAAAAAGCATTTCATGACAACAATTTGATCAGGATTTCTTTTCCAGAATCACACATGTGATTCCCAAATGGATTTGAGATGTGCTGTCAAACAGGGGGGTGGGGGTGGGGGGTAGGAGGAGTCTTCAGGCCACACACAGCAGGAAGTGATATGGCAATTACACTTTGGAAATCACTGTTTTCTACACAACACTGAGGATAGAAGATAATGCTGATGTTGGGCTGGCATCAAGACTACAGGTATTTTGCCATTGTCATGATAGTGATAACTGAATGAAAAGAAAGTCATTCTGACCAGCACAAACACAAGTTCACACACTATTTTTAAATGAATCCTCTGGGAAGATTTACTGATGCACATTATGTCACCTCATGATATAGATATTCCACAAGTGGATTAGGTTAAAAAGTTTAGAAAAAAATGCTGTGTTTGCAAATGTTTGGTCTCCAGGATATATCTTGGATATTTAGAACTACAGAGCAAATCTTTTCCATCCTTTTAACGGTCATAAAGTTTATTTTCTGAGGCAGCCTTTTAAAACATCTTAAGATTCTTCAACTTTGTACTGGGAACATTTCCTTTAAACTTTCAAATACAACTGACTAAACTTAAGTCTCTGACTCTCCATTTTCAGTAAAATAAGAGGAATTCAAAACTCAAGAAAGGCCTTGAAGACAGTCAAATTCGTTTCCTTGATATGGTATAACCAGAATAAAAGAGACCATTATCTTTGTCAGAAAAAGCAATCAGACACCCGATGCTCTTAAAGCTTCTTTTAAAAGAAGAAAGATCTTATACAATGGCAACATAAACACAAAAATATTATCTCTTCAAAGTCATCAATGTCTGTATAAATTTAGCAGCAACAAAATAAGGGCCATAACATACATCAATTTCATTTCTTCTGACAGTGGAAGACTAAAAACACATCAAGTGGTTTACCTTACATTGAGATTTCTATGTCTGAAAAAAGAAAATGATCTTAGATAAACACAAAAAGAAAGATCTTAAAACATGCACTGAACAGTTAACTAAAATTCTCGTGGAAAATACTGCTTTTGCTAGTTATCTGAAATGGAATCTTCAGTAGACTTTAAAAGTTCTGAGCTTTATGTACAGTATATATCATGACCCCAGGGGTACCAATGATACTTCTAATACCACGCATTTAAAAAAGAGTTGTAAATGACAGCAGGTTATATAGGTCAGGCCTAATGGCCTATTTCCTACAGCTGTAAACAGATATTAGAAATGACACTCGATATAAAACAACCTCTTACGACTTCAGTCATTTAGCAGCTATAAGTCTGCAGCCATAAGAGAAGCTGACTCAGGTAAAAGAGTGTGGTAATAATGCAGTTAAAGGCAACACTTCGGGCTCCTTATGGAGCTTTGAAGTCACTATGAGCCGGTGTTGATCTGCATTAAGGTCAAATTTCATAACAGTGGAATTTCTTTTTCTTCATGGGTTTTTCTGAGGGATGTTCTTTGTCACATTACGATCACGGCTAATAAAGAATAGAAGCATGCAAGCACTCTTGAATATACATTAACATGAGCACCCAACAAATTCATTGATGAAAAAATTTTGTACATTCAAACACATCTGTATTTAGTTATATATTTAGTTGTATTTATTTATATGAAAGTTTAATTTGTGGATGCAAATAATTTAATTGCTTATGGCGTGGATGAAGGGTGAACATTGGTGTTCTCATTAAAGTTTACTGCTGTTATCCTGCAACACAATAACCCATGTGTTTGAATATATACTGAAAGTCCACAATTGCATGAACCCAGATTACTTGTAATGCGTTACAGCTGTGACAACAGTCAAATGCATATTTATGAGTGTGTGCAGTCCAACAAATCATGTAGGCTACTTTTTCTACCTCCCTTTTTCAGCCACCATGCTGCTTTTTAATGGAAATTTTATTTCAAAGTAAAAAAATCCCAACCCTGGTCTCCTCCCACCATGCAAAGAAATTTAGTCAGGTCGACTGAAGACTCTAAGTAGCCCATTGGAGTGAATATTGGTGTGTATAGTTGTTTGTCTCTGTGTAGCCTTGTGATGGACTGGCAACCTGTCCAGGTTGTATGCTGTCTCTCGCCCCATGTCCACTGGGAAAAGCTCCAGCCCTCCCAAAAGCCTATTAGGAATGAGCAGTATAAATAAAGGATGGATAGATTTTGTTATATAGATTGTGAGAGCTGCTGTGATAAATGGAACCATGGATTCTACTGTCTACGAAAAAATCCTGAACAAGAATGTCTGACTATCCGTTCTTGACCTGAAACTGAGTAAAACTTGGGTTCTAAAGCAGGACAACGATTCAAAACACACCAGCAAGTCCACCTCTGAATGGAATGAACAAAATAAAAACTTTGGAGCGGCTTTGTCAAAATTCTGACCTGAGTCTTATTGAGATGCTGTGGCATGACTTTAAAAAAAAAAAAAAAAAAACCCTCTAATGTGGCTGAATTACAACAACTCTGACAAGATGTACCTCCGCCTCTGTTTTTGGATAATTAAGCCTGGATTACTACTTTTTATTTTAACCCTTAACTGTATTAAAAGATCACTGATTTAAAGTCTGGTCTTCAATCGGCTCACAAAGTCCCATTTCACCCCACTATTCATTGAGCTTCACTGGGTACCCATAGGCGCCCGATTAAACATTCAAGTCTGTGATGTTAGAAAAAAAAAAAAAAAAGAAAAAGAAAAAAAAGGGAAAAAGAAGGGGGAAAAAAGGGGAAAAAAGAGAAAAAAAGGGAAAAAAAGGAGAAAAAAAGAAAGAAAGAAAAAAAAAGCCAACAAAGTTCTTAAGGTAACATCTCCCATCTATTTGAATACTCTTAAAAAGGCTCATGTCACTCACAACTTGGTCACTCCATTCATCAATGGATTGTCGTCTAGTAGTCCCTACACCAATTTAAGACAACTTTTCATGTGTCCTTCCACAATGGTGTTACGACCTAACAAGTGCTACAAGAACAAGAGCGTCCTAAAGTCTGTTTTCAAGAAACTCTTGAAGACCCAGCATCTCCTACATTAACTCCACCCTGTACTCACACTACTCTATATGCTTCTCTAATCGGGTTAGGTTGAACGATTGACATGAATTGTTTCCTGATTGGTATTTCTAAGAGTTTGTATCTCAGCATGATCAAAAGGTTTATTCTAAAGAGAAGTATAAAATGAAGTATATTTGTGACTGAAAGACTAAAATTGGAAAGAGACTGGAAAAATACTAAAAAATCAAAAGTGAGAGAGTGTAGCCAATCAGTAATCTGGGCAACTTTGTTGAATGACGAAGAATATTTTTTGTAATGGCAACTGTTATGAAATGCAAGGTTGATCTTTCTCCTCATTTTATATATATATATATATATTTAATTTATAATAGTTTTTAATAGTAATTTACAAGTAGTATAGAATCTGTTCCATGTTTTTTTTTTTTTTTATTTATTTTTTTTTTTTTACATACAGTACCCAATATCTTTCATTCTCATTTGATCTTTTTCGTTTTTAAGAACTGCATAAAAAAAGATTTACAGTCACAGTCAGTCTTCCCTCTGAGTTGATTAAAGTCAGCCTGGTTAGAGTTACCAGTTAGAAAAATCTCTTTAATGGCATGTGATCTAACCTATCATAACACTGACATAAAAACAAACGCAATGGTTCGCTATGAGAGAAATGGCGCCGGTGAGACGCACGTCGAAGAAGAACGGAATAAGGTAGAAACACATGTTTTTTCCTGGTGAAAGAAGAGAGTCTACTCTTTCTTTTGGTGTGTTTGGTGTTTACATAGTCATAGCACAAACTATTCTGTGGCTCTTGAAAAATCAGTCAAAATGCTCAAAAAACTCTGGCAGTCAGCGACTCTCTGTTCTGAAAATGGCTGGCAGTCAATGAGTTAAGGATAATCTTTTTCTAAACAATTTAATATAATGTAATCTGCCTAGTGGAGAATCAGAGGGAAGAAAGAGGGAATAAAGGTAGGATGGAATACAAGACTATCATGTGGGCTGAGGCTTGAGTGGGAAATGGTTACTCTGGTATCACATATGATGGTTTATTCTGCTTCCCATTACTTTTCTTGGGATCCTTGTAATGATAAAGCATGTGTTCTCACAACACATACTTTACAAAGATTTAAACAGTGTGTGAAAATGATATGCACACATAGCTATACACAAATAAGCAAATGGTTATTCCCAGAAGTCTACCATAAATGTCACATATTACAAACCAAAACAAAAAGGAATTCTTGACTTCATACAAATATAATCTTTAAACACATAATTTGTGTGTGATGTGTTATTACAGATAATGTGCACCTTTACAGAAAATTTCCCACAGTAATGCCATAGCTCCGATCTAAAACATCAATAAGTTCAGGTATAGTTGTTCATAGTTACTCTCAGGCCATTTTTACTTTGTGAGATATCATACAATAAAGTGTGAGCATGAAGGAAGAACATGGGAATTAAAATCAGTTGTGTATTAAAAGATGTGTACACATAAGAACATGCCGTAGTGCTGCATTTATAGGTGCAACAACACATATGTAAAATCTATCCACTGCAGGTTGGTGTGTTATTGATGTTTTTCTTGTTTTTGTTTTTCTATGATTATTTTTCTATGAACACAAATGAGGATGTTACAGGAGGTGACTGGTTCAAATCCCAGCGGGGGCCTCTCTGTGAGGAGTTTGAATATTGTCCCACTATTGAGTTGATTAGTTGCTCCTAATCTCTTGAAATTTTATTTATCATGAATAGAAAATGGAAAGATGGACATTCTTATTATTCTTACTTGACCCTTTTTTGTTGAGAAATCTTACTGAGCTGGACTTACTGAAGACTTACTAAAATTGGAAAAAACTGAGAAATTGAAAACATGACACATTGCTCATAATAGCTCATATATATTATGTACAGTCATAAAGTCTTAGCAAAATGCGGAGACACACTCTCAGTTAGAACATTTAACAGATTAAAATTTAAAATCATCTGATCCACAGCTGTTCCTAAACTTATGCAGTTTCAACCCCAGAAGAACAACACATGGCATATATTAAGTAAGAACTAAGAAAAGATGATTGAGCAGTATGTTAAAAACAGTGCAACCCCTTAAT
Source organism: Menidia beryllina (assembly GCA_013363375.1). Taxonomy (NCBI): domain Eukaryota; kingdom Metazoa; phylum Chordata; class Actinopteri; order Atheriniformes; family Atherinopsidae; genus Menidia; species Menidia beryllina. The sequence goes on from JABUIW010000019.1 coordinate 17,518,394, forward strand.
TCAATTTTGCATTTTATTATTGAAGGAATAATTTCCTCTATGATGTCTTCAGTCTCTCACTTCATTGTGGAAGAATTTAGTCTCTTTCCTCTTTTTGAACGTTTTATTAATTTATGATTGTATAGATTTACTAATACACAGCTCTCCCTCTTTATTTGATCATGGCAGCATTGAAAATGATAAACAATTAACCCAAAATGGGCACATTTTTATTCCTTATCACTAGCAATGCTGTTGTTTATCTTTCGGCTTTTTCCCTCTGGTTTTGCCACAGCGCAGCAACCTTGACTCACATGGTGGATTTGGCGGGAGCTTTTATGCCAGATGCGCTTCCTGATGCAATCCTCGCATTTATTTAGGCTTGGGACTCGGCACAAGCAGGACACATAACAACAAGCTCTATTTAAGGCTGCATCGCAGGCACCTGGTGATCCACGATCTTGGACTTTATCACGTAAACAGGAATCGATCAACTACTTTAATTTCTATCAATCTTGTTTCTAAAAAAAATTAGGTATATGAGGCTATGAATTTAATATTCACAGTGTTATGAGCTCCTATTCCATTGTTTGTCAACTTTAGGAAACAAGAAGCTTTTCCTCAAATAAACAGAACGATGGGCTATCGCTAATTTGTACGTAGTTCTGTTAGATGGTTTGAAGTTGCATCCAAGTGTTCGGAAATTAAGCAACGAGTTGACTACTTGCCATATTTAACCCCTACCTATTTTTGCTTATTTTCAGTGCTTGCTTTACTTAACATGACCTGTCACCATGGCCATAGCATGTGTTTTTCCTCCTCCCTGATAGCTTAACCTAAACAGCAAAGCCAAACTATAAGTCATGCTAGGTTGAATCTTCCTTATAATGAGGCAAAGGGATGATACCATCGAACAGTCCATGAGTCGATAATTAAAACAAATGTCTCCAGGGAGAGGAGAATAGAAATAGTACAAAGGAAAACGACTAAGCGGATGCTGCTACAAGACAGAAACATAAACGCGCACATGCACTGAAATAAAGGACTGCCACTCCTCGTCTACACACAATGTGTATAGGTTTTCCAACATAAATGGATGTATATACACTCCATTAACAATACCACACAGACGCATAGTAAGCTATTCATACAAAAAAGCCAATGCAGCTCTGAGTGGTGGCGGTGGTATGAAAGATGGGACTGTGAAGACAGGATGGGATAAGCGCTAACAGCAGAATAGAGAGCGGCTGCTGGAAATCTCATTAACTGTAAATTGAAAAACAGACTAAAAATGTCTTCTGAAGAAATAGCAGTGGTGCCCACGACGTTCATGAGTCGATACGCCCCCACTTTCCCTCTCGTCTATCTTCTTCCCACTTTGCTTCTACTGCACGCAAACACATGTATTCTTTGTGCCCTCGTATATATGCATGCTACAGTTTTTGTACTTCTATACAACTGAAATACATTTATTACACAGGCAGGCAATTTCTGTAGGAGAGTGGTATAGAATTGTATGTTGTGGTTTGTCTCGAGATAGAAATTCATCCCTCTTTCACTCTGAGGAGTTTACTAGAAAGGAGAGAGATAAAGAAAATGTTCTTACAGTGAAATAAAACGAGCATTAATGTTATCTAAAATTGCAAAAATACAGAGGCACACTTTTTTTATCCACAAGTTCAGTTCCTTTTTTTAGAGCAGTATCAACAAGTATTCCATTTTAATTTTTTTTGTTTTTTGGTTGACATAAATTGATAAATGGAACAAAACACTTCTTCCACTGGCAAAAAGCATTCTGCAACAGCCTATATATAGAAATATAATATAAAATATTATATAGAATAAATCAGATCATTTGGGTAAATCATGATTTACATATAAAAAAATCTTTCAACATTAGTGACAAGGAGGGAAAAAAGTATAAATCACAGATTCAGCTAGATGACTGGGCAGAAAAAATGTGAGTATATTTTCACTTTGCAGTGAAATGTTTCAAATTTGCAGTCAAAAGTAGGTCCAAGGCATCAAACTCACTAATTTGGATTCATTTGGATTCAAATACTGATGTTATACACAGAATGAATATCTCATTGATGTCCATGCTGAACTATAAAAATAACATATATCCTTGTGAATTTAAAGACCATATGGTGATATGCACCGCAGAAAACATTCCATGTTCCATTCCATTCCATTGCTCTTCTATATTTTGTTCCACCTCTTTTTTATTCTTCTGGATCCAACCTTACTAGTGTACCTTTTCATGTAGGTGTAAGTCATTATTTGGCACTCTCTAGTGCCTGAGGTAAGGTGAGTTGTCGTATTTAGCTCTTCAAAGCACATCTAAAAAGCTCCTATTGCTAACCTTTCTCTGTGCTGCCACCAGCATTCATCTCCATTATTGCCAAGTCACAACGAAGTGGACTGTGATGGACGAGACCTGTCCAGGGTTTACCCTAAATGTTACCCAGTGGCACCTGGGATGGGTTTCAACCCCTGCAACCCTTGGGTGGAATAAGTAGGTCTAAAAAAATCTTGTAGTTAAATACATTAACTCATTGACTGCCAGCCATTTTCAGAACAGAGAGTCCCATACTGCCAGAGTTTTTTGAGCATTTTGACTGATTTTTCAAGAGCCACAGAATAGTTTGTGCTATGACTATGTAAACACCGAACACACCAAAAGAAAGAGTAGACTCTCTTCTTTCATCAGGAAAAAGTTTTTGTTTCTACCTTATTCCGTTCTTCTTCGACGTGCGTCTCACCGGCGCCATTTCTCGCATAGCGAACCATTGCGTTTGTTTTTATTTGCCTACAATCTATGCTCATCTCCCATCAAAAGTGGCACAGCTACCTAGAGGGTCAATTTGTTACTACATACTCTGTCTAGAAGCCTGATATTTACGGACAAGCTTTAGCAGATCGTCCCCCAAGCCACTCGCGTTGAAAAACATAAAAGACATCTATAGACGTCTTTGGCAGCGAACGGTTGTATTTGAATTGACGTCTATAGACGTCTTAGGCAGCCAATGAGTTAATAAAGTTATAACTAAATTAGTCCAGTTTGATCCATTACAGTTTAAGAAAGTAACTGTGAGCAGTTGAGACATTTGAGAAGTTTAAATAGACGTTTTATTTAATGTACTAATATAATCTATCCATTGTAGATGGAGATTTGTATCCATCCATCCATTTTCTATAGCCATGTATTCCAAGTAGAGTCACAGGAGGGCTATTCCAGTTAGTGAGAACTGGAATAAGATCGAGCCCCATGAAAAATGGGGTCAGGTCATTGGTTCAATCCCGGGCAACACATCGATATACGCAATGCAGCCTCAAATGGGCCGCGGTGTTCCGTGTCCTGTGTACTGGTTCCAAAAACGGATAAATACGACGGTTGCATCTGGAAGGGTGTAAAAAGCTATTTCGTGAGAAAGGTTTGAGCTCATTTTCAGTCCACAGTGTCTGACTCTATTGTGACATCCAGCCCATTTAAAGACACACAAAAACACAAATACGCTATAATCTCGGGGGGCATTTCACCTTCCCCATTCTCCATCCTGCCTAATTCCTTTGTTTTGTTTGTGGTAGATGAGTTACTGCAGTTTTCCACTTTTGCAGAAAATGTATTTACCCACTAGCAGGCATATATTGGAATAGTAAAATTGGGGCTTTAAAAAAAGATAAAGGCGAGGGTGAACATTGTAAAGCTGAGAGACCCCAAGAAAAAATGCAGCAAACTTGCATGAATCGCTTCTTTTTTAAAGCAGAATCATGTGTTTTGTGAAAAAAAAAAACTATATGCATGTCAAATTACTTAAAATATATATTTTAATTAATTGATTTGTGAACAATTTTTTTTTCTCCACATTTTCACTCCAGCTTTTCAAAGGATGTGTGATTAACATAAGACTTCGACTAATGTACAGAACATTAAATGTTTGATGTAACTAACAAAGACGACATAGAGGGCAGTGGCTAAATGAAGACATCAAAGTAATTCCTTGAAAGGTACAATAAAAACAGGAAGAAAAAGTAGAGATGGAATAAAAATTTAAAGGAGACAGGAAAAAGCTATTGAAAAAGATATGAGAAGACAGCAGAAAAATAAAGATATAAGAGAAAAAGTTAGACATACAGGAAAATTAGAATATGGTGATAAAGTTCTTTATTTTCTGTAATGCAATTACAAATCATGAAATGTCATACATTCTGGATTCATTACAAATCAACTGAAATATCGCAAGCCTTTTATTGTTTTAATATCGCTGATTATGGCTTACAGCTTAAGAAACCCAAATATCCTATCTCAAAATATTAGAAGTTCGGATTTTTGAGTTTTCTTCCAAATAAAAATAAAGAACTTTATCACCATTTTCTAATTTTCTGAGACTGTCCTGTATAAGTGGGGTGACAAGAAGAAAAAAAAAGAACAATAAATATAGGTAAACGAATAAAGGAAGAGATACTTATAGAAAACAAAATGCAAAATGACAGATAAATATGACACAGTAAAAGAAATAACGGACAGAATTAAGAAAAGAACAACAAAATGGAATACTAAGCAGGGAGGAGGAGAGCAAACAAAACTAAAAATGAGACCAGCCCACAAAACCCAAGTCAAAAGAAACAACTAGGAGAGAGGAAAGGAGGGCTTGATGGATGGAGGCAGGATGGGTGGGATGAAGGGAGAGTGTTATGGAGGGAAGAAGGGAGAGTGTTATGGAGGGATGCAGAGAATGAGAGGAGAGGATGCTGAGAGAAGCAGCCAGGAGGAAATTTATTGCAATCATTACACTTGATGGACTCACTGAAGCTGCACTTCATACACACTGTCTGGCTCCTGTGTGTGTGTGTGTGTGTGTGTGTGTGTGTGTGTGTGTGTGTGTGTGTGTGTGTGTGTGTGTGTGTGTGTGTGTGTGTGTGTGTGTGTGTGTGTGTGTGTGCGTGTGTGTATAGCCGCTGCTATGCATAGATACACATACATGAACAAACACACTCACACACGAATGCACACTGAGTGTTTGTCTTTTTTTCTTTCTTCATTTTTTAGTGAGTTAACATTTACGCAGCGAGTTAGGAGACGGGTGAGTTAGACGACGGGGAAGGAGGGGGAGTGAAAAGGGGGAAGGCTGTCTGAGTTTCTCTGTCATTTTCTATCTGGCTGACAGCTAGAGAAGAGTGTCCCTTTGAAATGGTTACATTTAACTGCATGTTGGCATTTGACTTTCCTCTTTCCTAATTTTCTTCAAGGATGAAAGAAAAGGTCTGTCCCGCTACTCACTGAGCAACCATGAAGAAATGGAACAATTAAGCCCCAAATGTTTCTATAACTGTGATATTAGATATCAAAACTAATGTTTTGATATCTAATCTAATTCGAAAATAAGTTGTTTTTTTGCAAGAAAGACAAAAACAAGTGATCAAATTGATCACAGACATAATATTTTTCGCGTTATTTGTTAGACTTTTATTGCACAATTGTGCACCAACTTTGCTAATTCTCATCTATAAAAAAACAGCCCTGTTGATTCAGATCTATGTGGCATATTCAACAATAATGCAAACATTTGTAAATACTTTTTTCTTTGGCGTTATTTTTCCTGTCCTTGAAACAGCTGCATGCTAAAATAATTTTTACCCTTTAACACTTTCATGACCTAAATATTCAAAGCTTCTATTTCAATCCCCCTTTACAGATGTGCAATATGACTTTTAAGAACAGTATTCTTCTGTTGAAGAGGTCAGTGCTAAACTTTCCTTTTTTTAAGCCAACTGATTGTAAGACCAATCTGTTGTTTCTGTTGGACTTACACTCTTTTGTTGTACAGAATTCCAGACGTCATATATTTCTAACTTTATATTAATAAACAGTCAATATATTTATAAAACTATCCTTACGGGAACTTTCTAGAACTCTTTTCAAGCGAGAACTTTTGAACGTAGCAATTTAAGACTGATTTATATCTTTTCCTTACGTTCAGAAAAAAGTGCCCCATTTCCTATTAACTGATTCATAGTAAAATTCTACACTTATGGCTGCTGGCAGAAAGGATCTCCTGAAGCTTTCAGTCCTGTTGTGCAGTGTAACCACTGTCCTTCCAGGATGCTGTGAAGTAGAGGATGACACGGGAGTGGATTTCCACTCCTGTCCCGTCCCACTCCCATATAGGCCATAGGCTGAAGCCTGTATCGTTAAGTTTCGCTCCACTTAT
>JABUIW010000019.1:17536352-17553273 GCA_013363375.1 Menidia beryllina
TAACGTTAGCTAAAGCTAACCTAGCTGGCTAGCTGTATGATAACGTTAGCTAAAGCTAACCTAGCTGGCTAGCTGTATGCTACATGCTAGCATAAAGGCTCAGCTCAGGATTCTGGCTCTGGAATAATAAATAATAGTCGATGAAGTGCTGTTGATGCTAATGCAGATATAGTTTTCTGTTTTTGTAAAGACCTGTATGGCCTTTCACACATTTGAAATAATATAAACAATATCTATCACACTTTTTACTGCTTTTTTGTAATATACACAGTACTTGTACTTTTACTTATACTTTTACTTTCGATACTTGAAATACTTCTACTTGCAGTACTTAAGTACAAAAAAAATTTAGTACTTCCACTTAAGTATGGTGTTCAAAGAATACTTCTACTTTTACTTAAGTATTTTTTTTATATAGTACTTGTACTTTTTCTCCACTCCTCTACTCCAGTACTTTAAACATCTCTACAGCAGGGTAAAAGCAAACTAGACTATAAAACCGCTTTGAAGTACAGTGCATTTAGCAGTTACCTGGCAGGTCTCAGGTAACAGATTTCAGATTGTTTTGTTGGAGGAGGAAGGCATCAAAATATAAAAGAATCAAAGACAGGAGAAACAGAGCGGAGGACAGAGGAGCTTAGGAGAGGTGTAGTTGACCAAAGGGGAGCTCTCTCACTCTCCACTGTGGTCCTGACCCGCCGCTGACCCTGTCACCCCCGTCATCACAGCGTACATATGTTACTGTGATTCTGAGTGTCACTGCCCCCAACAGGGGTCCAACTCAATGCTACCTTACAAACTGCTGTCTGTCATACCAACCACTGGCACAACTAACACACACACACACTAGTACACACACAGCATAGATATATAGATGAAAAATGGTGGGTCGAGCAAAGAAATATTACCTTCCTCAATCAAATATATGACTGACTCCACTTTATTAAGGAGAGTGGAGGAACTAGACTCTATGAACTGTGTCAGAGTGAAGGTAACGTTGCCTTGTTTATATTTTTATGTATCTTCCTAATTGCTATTGATCAGTAAATATATTAGCCTGAATTCTGGAATTCAACGTTTCTTCCCTCTGTTAATATCATGAGTGGAATATAGGAAGGTAATTTGTATTTTTATGGAGAAATGACCATTTCAACCTCGAAACACCAAATAAATTAAGAAAGAAACAAATTGTAATTGATTGAAAAAATCCTAAAATAACCTCACGGACAACACATGATAATCGAACTGTGATTAAAAAGATGTGAGTTGAAAGAGGTTTGCCTGTGAGGTCCATTTTGCAATCTGCACACAGTCTCCCATCATTTGAATACAGCTATTGGATAAAAATTCACTTATGTATATCAGACTATGACACAAAATTAGGCCAACATGGCTATCAGTTTGTACATCAGGCAAAAAAAAAATGGTTATCGTGTTTGCTATTTTGTTTATTTGCCCTGCTGCCACACAGCTCTCGAAGCATAAACATTTAAATGTACCTTGTAATTTTAAAATGATCTAGGTCCAATAATCACATTTGCACAGTCTTGATGTAATCTTCCTGTCTCTATGCTTCTTTACAGATGATAACACAACTTTTTCTTCATTTTCAGCTGGCTCTAAATGTTGCAACTCATACTCCACCTAAGCCTTTTCAAATTTCTCTCTGAGCTTCATCTCAAATGTGAAAAATCTGGGAAAAATGTCGCCCTAAAAATAGCTCAGTGGACAAGACAGAATTTATTGAAAACTATTCATTCTAAAAACGTGTATTTGTAATTTCAATAACACCGGTAGAGCCCGAAAATGTATTAAAGCTCAACTGACCTTTGCAATCCTGGATATTTGGTCATGCTTTTGTGTAATGCTGCATGTCTTTCTCTCATACCCAATTATCATGCCGGGGACAACATTTTTCTGTGCTCTGGCTATTAAATATAAAAGTCCTTGAACTAGCGGCAACATCTTTGATCCTTTGAGAAAATCTCATTTTTTAAAATAATAAAACGTTGTCCTTCCTAGTTGTGAAACATCTGCATTTTTCACGGACGTCATTGTTCTTTATTTAAAATCTGCACCTCCATCCTTCCATCAGGCATCAGTTACTAAAGGTTCATGACCCATAGTTTCTGCTGCAGTAAAACCCAGTGCAGCACATTTTGCTGAGGGGACTGCTGCATCATGAATTCCTCTATAAATGGCTTTTTAGAATTATATAGATGAAGGACAATCCCTTCAGGGTAGGGATTTTTGCCGAAGAGTTATTCCGTGCAAAACAGCTTCAAAGTTGTGGTAGATACCCGTAAATCATGCGAGGAGAAGTTCACTATCACCTTTAGTTTAGCTCCCTAGAAAGCAACTGCTTTAACAGCAAGCCAGTGCGAAACTACATCTGATAGGCTAAGACAGGAAATCGAAGCACAGAGTGCTTTTTTCAATCAGTGTCATCATGAGCCATGCGTGCAGCCGCTCACATTCAGACAGAGGCACAGAGAGGCCAGCCTACATGCAGTTATCATTTACGTGTTACACTAGTGAAATAATCTTTTTGCTGCTCTAGCTTTTGAAGCCCTGAGTTTTCAGAGTTGTCAGGTTGTCACACTGACCTAAAAAAAAACAGACATACTGTCAGGATGAGATCATGCAGAACTTGTCTATCCACTATGTGATTAGAGTTTGTCTTGTCTATACTAGATACATTAAAGAATTATGCACAACTGGGGGGCCTCTGCCCTATCCCCGTGGGGGGTTCTGTTGTGGGGCTCTCTCTGTGGCCGACTGGGGGGGCCCGGTTGTCTCCATGGGGGTCTCCCTGGTCTTGGTGCTCCGGGGGGGGCGCTGGTGGACCGGGTCTGGGGTCCTCTCTGCCTTCTGGTGGCGCCCCCTATGCATGCTTAGCTGAGCACAATCTGTGTGAAACCTGGGTTGCATGTTCTGCACGTCAGTGCTTATACCCACCCACACACACATTAACTCATTTGCCCAGATACACACCTTTGAGCTTCTGTGCAGTTGCCGTACAAAATTAGAAATATATCCTGTCTGTCATTACTATCAGTGTCGTGTTGGCGTTCAGTTTTTGCTGCCTGTTTGTGTGTGTCTCTTTCTTGTGTCTGCTTGCAGGTGCTTTTACAGGTTCTCCCCCGGGCTTGTCTGCAGTATTATTTTGCTGTTAGTGTTTGTTAGTTTGTGTGTGTCTCCCCATAGTGTTTGTTTGCAGGTTCTCCCTCGAGTTTGCCCACGGTGACTACAGAACATCTTTCTACAGATGCAGCAGCTGGATGGATGGTTTTGTTGTCTCTCTTTCCTTTTTTTTTCTTTTTCTCTCCTCTCTTCCTGTTTTAGGAATCTTTTTTCTCCTTTCCTGTCCCCCGGTCATGGTTGGCATTAGCCATATTACTTATGTAACAAAAATAAATCCTAAATGTATAATAAAGCAGTATGGGATGATCAAGGGAGGGTTCTCACCCTGACAGGCCTCCCTTGGCAAAGCAAAAGTGTCGGGCACAGCACGGCACTCAGATTACAATTCTGTTGCTATAATGCCAAACACAACATGGGGAAAAAAGAAAGAATTATGCACAACTACTTTTAAACCAGTCACATAATCATTTAAAAGACAGACAGGTTTAGTCTCTATTTCAGATTAACAGCACACTTTACATAATTTTAGACTAGTATCTTTACCAATTTAGTGGCATTACTCTAATATGTATTGAACAAATATATATGCAGTGTAGGAGATTTAAGCTATTAGTATCTAAGATGCATATGTCAACAATTAAAATAATAACTAAAATGACTGAGAGTTACAGTCTTCGTAAGGAAAGACTGAACATTTGGGGACTTGGCAACTGTAAAATTAAACACTTACAAAATCTAACATCTTCTTGCCCACACAAACGCCCCTACATAGAACAGCATTCAAATGAAAACATTTCAACGGACTATTGAATGATACAATTCCACAGCAAAGGCAAACATACATATATGAGAAATACCTCAAATCACAAATGATGCCAATGAAATAAACTTCATAGCCCTTAGCAGAACCAAGCAGCCAGCTAATTCTTTTCAAATTTGTGGCTGGTGCCAGCTGCTGAAATACAACGGATGAATACTGATGTGGTTGTCATGTGAACCTGGGGGTTTATTAATGTTGAAGTTACAGGAAGTGCTGACCAGTGCACATCCGAGCTGCCCAACTCGACTTCCTTAATTTGTACAAAGCTGTCTCTTTCTAATCTACCAAAAAGGCCGTTTCCTTTTATTTTAATATTTTTGTGTGTGTATGTGTGTGTGAAATAGAAAAGCACAAATTAAAACGTTAAATTAAAAAGTTTAAAAGCAGACACATCAAATATAAAAACAGTAAATGCAGATTGATTTAACAGTAAGTAACCTATCCACTTCGGTGGTAGGCTGCAGTAAACAGTTGTGCTTTTTAGCCTTGACAGTGTCAGCTGACCTCAAATATTCATCTATTTTCTATAGCACTTATTCCAAATCGGGTCGTCGGAGGGCTGAGCCATGGTTCTGCTTGAGGTTTCTGCCTGTTAAAAGGAAGTTTTTCCTTGCCTGTGTCGCCTAGTGCTTGCTCATGGTGTGAATTGTTGGGTTTCTGTAGTTAACTTCAGAGTAGGGTCTGACCTGCTCTGTTTGGAAAGCGCTGTGAGACAACTGTTGTTGTGATGTGGCGCTATATAAATAAAATTGAATTGAATCCTGGCTGACAACAGGTAGGGTACAACCTTGACAGGTCACCAATCACCACCAAATACACTCACTCCTAAAGGCAATTTGGAGTGTCCAACTAACCTAACATGCAGATTTTTGAACAGTGGGAGGAAGCCGGAGTTCCAATATGTGACCAATATTTGACTGGGAAAAAGAGAGACTCTCTTCCTTTAAGAGGCCTAAAATGTTCATTTTTAATAAAGTCTATAGTTAGGGATGGCTTAAGTGACCCTGTAACATCCAATAGTAATACTTCTGTAGGCCTTCACTGTCGGTGCACCTCAAATGTTGCACCTTCCCTTCATCTGTTTTAACTTTTTGCCCTTTTTATTCATGTACATTGTTGTTGCAATTGACATTTTTTCTTGTCTTCAGGTATCTTAACACCACTGTTCGGGTGTTTGTGGTCTCCCTTTACTTAACCCTGGCTCTTTTCTTCCTTGTTAAATGGAGTTTTTTCTTTTCACAGTCTCCCCATGCACACTCTCAAAAGGGACACTGGACGGAAAACAAGATTTGGGGCAATCTGCTGGTTTCCTTAGATAGGAGCATTTTCTTTTAATTGATTTGTATGAATTTGAGGTTTTTGGAATTTAACTAAATTGAAATAATAGGATTTTGATTGTAGTGGTGGTGTGGTGGTTAGCCTGCCAGCCTTGCCTTGCCTAACAGCAAGAGGGTTCTGGGTTTAAGTCCTGGGAGACCCAGGACCTTTTTTTCTTTCTGTGTGGATTTTGCAAGGCATTTCTCTTAGATTACTTGCATTTATCTTAGCAGAGCTAAATCAGATAAAACGCTATGAAGAGCTTAGAAAAAATCAGACCTGAGGTATACCTGACAACTCTCTGGAACATGTCGGTGTTACGAGGTCAAGGCTGTCTGACCAATTTAAATGGCGAAACATTCCATTCTTCATTGAGGACAGTAGCAGTTTAAGTGAAGTATATTTGCAAGAAAGGGTACATCAAATTAAATGTTGGTGGACCTTTTTTTAATCAGGTTTCAAATAGCTATTTACCAAATTGAATGGTTCCTCTACCCTACCCAACACTACAAACTACCCTTGAATAAATCGTCATTACAAAACAGTCACTATTGGAAAGTTCTGTACGGACTTTAAAGAAATTACTCTGTGGGGAAACAGTTCTCCATGATATCGACAAACGCAACTGAATACAGGACTACAACATTGAATTGGATGAAAGCAAAAACAAAAGAAGTGCCATGGCCGTACAATTTAAAATTCATCGAAGCTGCATTCTCTATTTAAGGAGGTGAAAAACCTGCTGGCTAGCTGTCAGCTCTCATTTCAAAAGCCTGGTAACTCTCACACAGGGAAAGGCACCTGAACATTTCAATAAGTTTTAGAGCAATTTATGCTGATAACCAGAATAAAGCATTTTCAAATGGATCCTTGCATATTTCAGGGTGTCATGCAAGGTGGTGTACTGTATCCTTTTTCAACAGAGTTCATTTGAACGACTGGAATGCTAATCTGCAGTCCACACTTTTCACCAATCTAAAAGAGTTGGTTCATTGTGAAATTGACAAGAACGGTGCAATATTCTTTCCTTAAATGTGCATGAACTGGTCTCGCAGTTCCTTTCCATTTACAAACAGTTCCCCTAAGTGTCGACCAGGACACTGTTAATCAATTTTTTTAACTAAAGATGAGTCGATGCTAATCTGGACCAAGATGTTAACTTTCCTTATGATGTGACAGCTAAAGGGCTACATGAATGCACAGGATCTCACCAGTAAGAGAATAGTGTAGTTTCTTTTAGAAGCTTTTAGAAACACTAGATGATACAGAGAAACCCCTATGGAATTATGAAGTCACAAAAAATAAAGATTTGGTCCTTCTAAAATCCAAATAATCTTTTTGTGAAGACGATGGCACGAGGTACAACTATTCTACAGTGTTGTTTCCATAAAAATGACTTCTTCTTCAATGCCTCCTGGACCCTAAAATAGGTTTTCAAATTAATGTTTGGCAGTTAACCATGAATAGTCATTTTTCTGGATGTAAAATCATTCTTCTCTGCAAGTCCCTGTACACTGTGTTATTTCGCAGGCTAGATTGGGGGGTTACACATTTATGCGCAGATAGGCTATAAGCCACATGGCTTGAGGAGAGGTCGCTTAGCTTAGAATGACATATAGTACATGTTATATGTCATGCAGAAAGTTGTAACCTACTCTAACTGATGGAGATGACTACCGGTAATCTAAATCCATGTAGTAAATCGCAGATTTGTGTTTCCAGCTCAAGGTAAAGATAAGATCCAGGTAAAGATAAGTGACGAAACAACACTGAATCAGCTTCTGAGACTGTACTGTATTGAAAACAGGTGTAATAGTTGTAGCCCACGGTGTTTTTCTTGACGGAAAAAGACAAAGAAGCATCACCAGAATAAAGCGACACATGAAAATCAAGAGTTTCGATCCCACCTAATCGCAACAACAAAAAGTCGTAGGAAGGTTGGGTTGCATCTGGGGGGGTTTTTCCGTCAAAAAACAGTAAGATACCACTTGACTGCCACGTTAGGTTTTGGACTATTTGTCTTCAGGCTGCACTTATGTAGCAAAACTGGAGTTTTTGTATTTCACAAGACCATACATGACCTGCTTTGGTACAGTAGTGTGTCTGCGAGTCACAATCTTATCCTCTCTGACTCCCCTAGGATGCCGGTGTCCTCACTGGAGGCTTTTTAGGTTCTGGAATCCATTTAACTTAAGCAACAGAGTGGCAGGTGATGATGTGCTCCCTTATATCTCAGAAGTGAGATAGAAGGTTTGGTAAGAGATGCCAGTCTAAATTGATCAGGAGGTAGGTTTTGATATTTCTTGTTGAATTATCATCAGCACACTAGTAATAAGAATGTAACTGAGAGTCAACAACATAGCTTTCAGACTCTCTTATTAAGTAAACCTTGACAATAGGGGGCACTGACTTCTCTACAGAAGCAAAATTATTATTCATTTTATGCCAATCACACATACTACTTTAAAGTTGGAATTTTCATTTGTGCTAAATATGATATAAAGTAACATTCATTCAGTCTCAAAGAGAAAACAGAGATCTGGGTGTCTGGACATAATTGCAAAACATAAAATCACCTTGGGCTTTTTTCACTCAAACAACCAACTCCAGTGAGATGAGCATTACAAAAAGTTTTAAACAAAAAACAAGAAGACCAACATGACAACAAACAAATACAAAGAAAATGTCTGCTTGTTACTCCATACTGCTTCTTCACTTTTACCATGAGCGAAACTTAACACTGTAACCATCTAACTTCACCTCAATGATTTGCTTCTTTTTTTTATGGAGGCAGGGCATGACGTTGCACGAGTCTCAACTTTCAGCCAATCAGATGTCTCAAATGTCTGGTGCTGTGGAGAAGCCGAATTTTGAATGAAAACTTACAGTAATAAAACAAAGAGTTTAAAGTAACACAAAAAATAGTGGATCGTCCAGGGTGTACCCTTGACGGTTTATCACTTATTGACTATTGGGATAGGCTCCAGCCCCCCAACGACCCTATTTGGGAATAAGCATTATGAATATTTATATGTATGCATACCAGTGAAGAGTTTCTCCTGAAGTGTTTCTGTTGTTTGATAACAGATGTAAACATTTCCACATGCATACAATATATGGCTCATTGGAGCTGGGAGAAGATATGGGACACAGGCTAATATCCAACAATCCATATGTTGGGTCAGAATTAAGCAGCTATGTTACACTTGTGGTTATTGAGAGATAAACACACAGTTTCTAATGCGAGGAAGCGATGGAAGACCCATTCCACAAAACTTTCATGATAAGTGAAAACATAAAAAGTGTGAAATAAAAAAAAAAAAAACACTACTGGCCATCAGTTATTCAAGCGACCGTTCACAACACATTCTTGAACAAAAACAAATTGATAGCCTCCAGAGTCCTTTGAATTTGAGTGAAGGGCATTGATTAGACAATGACTGAAAGACAAAAGAAAACGTACCTTTGTAATGGTTGGGAGCATCAGCATTGGCACAATGAATTCTGAAGGTTAGTGAAAAGTGGTGGAAAGTGGAAAAAGTTTTATCGACATTGAATATATCCAGGATTATAAACAATATATTTTTTAACAACTGTGTAGAGTGGTATGGTTGGATGGTACAACTCCATATGCAGCTTGATAGCAGAACTGAAATAAGTATGCAAAACAAGACAAAACAAGTTGATGCGGTCTTCCAAAAAATCTTAAGGGAAACAGGAATTTTTAAAAAAATCCTTTCAAGAAGTAATACAGCTTAGATTTTTAAATTACATTTCTGATCTTGCGGTCCATTATGAACCAGCCAGAATCCTAAGGTTGTCATGGTTATGCTGATTTTCAGTACTCAAAGTTAGAACCAAACACAGTAATCTACCACAATACCACAATCACTGTGACTCGTTACAATTTAAAAAAAAAAATGCTTTCATGGATTAACCTCAAGTTTGAATCCTCAAAAGGTCGACTAGCATTATATGATTCAGATGGTTCATTAATGTGACACTTTTATACCCTCTTAATCCTTGAGGGGACCCAAACATTCCATGTGCCATTGATGACCCCCAAAGACGAGAACTGTCGTCTTTAGACACATTTTCGGCCTCAAAAAACTGTTTCAAATGTAGTTTGCACGTCTTTAAAAGTAATCTAATGTTTTCATGGACATCTCAATTGTCATTTTGAAATAATTGTCTAAGCTAGATTGAACTCTACGATCGAGTTTTGCCATTTGTCAGAACTAACCAAATATCCTGTGGAGCCACAGTGCCACCTAGAGGTCGGTAGCGGTGCGTCCTAATTCATGAAGATCAGGATTCATGTCTCCGTTCCATATCACTTTGAAAATGTAATTTCTTTATTCATGTTATCTGCATAAGGTGATGTTTAAGAACACTGAACAACTGCTAATAATGGTTTAATCTGGGATTCAGCTTCTAAGGCATTTGATCGGCTGAAAGTTCAGACTCAGGCCACACAATGCCCTTGCTCCATGAATCAAACTGGAAAATCTGCAAAGAACAAAGGTGACATAGTGAAAGAAAGAGGAAGGCAGGATGAAGCAGGAATAGTTACAAGATAATGATTAGAGTTTTCTTTTTTATACCTGAAGACAAAGAGGATGAAAAGAATGTGAACTTAAAGTGAACTAATTTCTCCCTGGAAGAGAAAAGGGTTGCGAAAGCAAACTCTCTGAGAGCTCAGAAGAAGAAAATAAGCAGAATTAAATAACAGAAAGATATAAACTTTTTTCTGTTTGTTGCCCTGTCTTTTATTTTTGTTCTAACCTCTGCTTAAGCATAACTCAACACAACAGTTATTTATTTCCCTGCAAACGAAGCCAGTGCATAAGACTCACCTGGTATCAAGAGAATTTACAGCCAGAAGTAAAATATGTGACGTTCTGGCTCCGCCCACCGGCTCATTCACTCCCTGCAATCAGCGACATTGGTCGCACCTGTCATGGTCAGTACTTAAACACCATTCACTCACTCACCTGTGCCAGAACGTCTCTAAACCTTTTCGTGTGAGTACTTCCAGCATTGTTATCCTGCCTGCCTGACTGTTACGACCTGATTGACCCTGTTTCCGAGCCTGCCTGCCCCTCGTCTGATTATCCTGCTTCGCCTGAGTTCTGCCTGGCCTGACTCAGTGCTCTGCCTGCCTGCCCGTGTCCCCGACCCAGCCTGCCTGACTCCGTGTTCCCGTCTGATCCCTCTGGACTGCTTCCCTGGCCTCGACCCCTGCTCGTTTCTGGACCACGTTTCGGATTACCCACGGAGTATTGCTGGACTGACCACACGTTGCCGACCTCGCCTGTCTGACCACGCCTACAGGAGTTTCCTGTCTGTTAATAAACCTGTTAACTGACCGCTTGCCTCCGGGTGTTTTTGGGTCCGAAGAACGAACATTACAAAATAAACCCAAAATCATCATCTGTTAAACCATTAACAAAACTAAGACCAAGCTCTTGCTCATTTCTCCATTTTCCACCATTTTTTGTCATTTTTTGTGATGTTTTCACATGCCCCAAATATAATCACATATGTTCCCTGTTTGTGTGTTAAAGAAATAACCAGATATAGTTTATATGTTAGGTTTTTTTAATGTTTCTTCAGACAATTCAGTACAATTGAGAATTCCAACTGTTTAGAAGAATGTGACACTTACATAAGATAAATAACAATTTTCTTTCAATAGAAAAGTTAAGCCCCCTATTGTTGAACTATATCTAATATGCAAGCATGAACACTACACTATGTCTGTGTTTTTCATTTCTGCTTTTAAACTATTTTAATTTTTAATAATGTAGTATTACTTTTCTCTTGAAAAATAATAATTTTCTTTAAAACACTTTACACATATATATAGGGACAGACAGACAGACAGACAGACAGACAGACAGACAGACAGACAGACAGACAGACAGACAGACAGACAGACAGACAGACAGACAGACAGATAGATAGATAGATAGATAGATAGATAGATAGATAGATAGATAGATAGATAGATAGATAGATAGATAGATAGATAGATAGATAGATAGATAGATAGATAGATCGATCCTGCTGGGCCATCACATACAGGAACTACCTTCACACCAAAACCTATTCAGGATCACCCACACCCACACCCAACGTGAATGTGACATTTGGCCAGGTGAGGAGATAGCTGTAAAGACTCCAACATACCAAAGCCTAGGGACCTGATGGCACCAGCGCAAGGGTCCTTAAGTCCTGTGCAGCACGGCTGTCTGATATCCTGCGACACATTTTCTGCCCGAGTCTCTTACAGGAGAGGACTCAGGAGGTGCTATAGAAACCGGTCTGCATAGTATCGGCACCAAAGAAAACCAACCCATCTGACCTCGATGACTTCAGACCCGATTGCGATCATGTCTCACGTAGGGTTGTCACGATACTAAAATTTTCAACTCGATACTGATACTCAGAAAAATACTCAATACCATTTTCGATACCACAAGGATAAAAACAAAGACCCCAAAATTCAACTGAATTGTGTCTTTCATTTCAAACTGACCTGTTACTGATGTTATCGTGACTGGTAGCCCACATTAATGACCCTGCCCCTAACCCTCCAGCCTTCATAATTGTGAGAAAAATAAATATTTTTTGGTTAAACTTGTTTGGACTTATTGTACAAACCTATTTAACATCCACTATTTTAACATAATATGTATAGAGTTTAATTAAGTGTTTGAAAGATTCATTTAACTATTTTTAAATTAATGTCGATATTGCCATGAAGCAATTAAGATTTTCTTGCCTGGGATCTTCCTATGGGTGACCTAATAAAAATGGCCGACTTGGATGTGGGCGGAGTTGGATATGTACTTGATTAATGGTAGCATGTTATTATTAGCCATTAGCCGCAGCTTGCAAGGCTAACGTCTTGTTAATGATCATAAACAACGTAAATAAACACATAAATAAATCAGAGAGAAGGGGCGCAGCGACGGCAGGTCATCTTTTGAAAATGAGTATCGTATCCGGATACAACATTTTAGTAGCGATACTTTTTCGAGTCTCACGTGGTGAAAGTCCTGGAGAGACTACTTCTGTCCCATCTGTCACCACTGGTGAAACCTGCACCGGAGGCTCTTCAGTTTGCCTACCGGCCTTGTGTGGGTTTGGACGATGCTGTCATCTACCTGCTGCGGGCCTGCTCTCTCTCACCTCGACAGTGATGGAGACACTGTGAGGATCGCATTTTTTTTTATTTCTCCAGTGCTTTCAACACCATTTAGCCAAATCTTTTGTGTGAGAAGCTTTTGGGGATGAGGGTCAGCTATTCTACCGCCTCCTGGGTAGCTGATTATCTGATCAGATAGGCCGCAGTTTGTCAGTCTTGGGAGCTGTCTGTCCGATGTGGTATTCAGTAACACGGGAGCGCCACAGGGGACTGTTCCGTCTCCATTCCTGTTCACCCTGTACACCTCTGATTTCCAGTACCACGCAGAATTTCGCCGCCTACAAAAGTTCTCAGATGGCTCTGCAGTGGTAGGGTGTATTAGGCATGGCCAGGCGTCGGAGTTCAGCTAGTTGGTGGACAACTTTGTGGCCTGGAGCATTTGGAATCACCTTCCCCTGAATGTGAACGAGACGGAGGAGATGCTGGTAGACATCAGGAGGACAAGTGTCAAGAGCAAGCCTGTTGACATCATGGTTAACTCATTGGCTGCCAAAGACGTCTATAGACATCAATTCAAATACAACCGTTGACTGCCAAAGACGTCTATAGACATCTTTTATGTTTTTCAACGCGAGTGGCTTGGGGGACGATCTGCTAAAGTTTGTCCGTAAATATCGGCTTCTAGACAGAGTATGTAGTAACAAATTGACCCTCTCGGGGGCAGTGCAACTTTTGATGGGATGTGAGCATAGATTGTAGGCAAATAAAAAAAACGTAATGCTTCGCTATGCGAGAAATGGCGCACGTCGAGGAAGAACGGAATAAGGTAGAAACTAATTTTTTTTCCTGATGAAAGAAGAGAGTCTACTCTTTCTTTTGGTGTGTTCGGTGTTTACATAGTCATAGCACAAACTATTCTGTGGCTCTTGAAAAATCAGTCAAAATGCTGAAAAAGCTCTGGCAGTATGGGACTCTGTTCTGAAAATAGCTGGCAGTCAATGAGTTAAGGAGGCCAGAGTTTTTGAGGTATACACATATTTAGATGTGCACAATTGTATTTCCTGCGGAAACTCAGATCCGTCAATGCGCAGCAAGATGCTGTAGATCTTCTACCAGTCTGTGATTGGAAGTGCCATCTACTTTGCGGTAGCCTGCTGTGGGATGCCAGCAGGGTCAACAACCAATAACCAGGGAGAATAAGAGAGGCCGCCCCAGTTATTGGACTGAAACTGGAGACGTTTGAGTCAGTGATGAGCCACAGACCACTGAAAAATCTGCTCTATATCGTGGACAATGCTTCTCAGCCTCTCCATAAAACACAGCATGGACAGCAAAGACCATTCTCCAACAGACTGATTCAGCTCCACTGCCAAAAAGAAGAGTTGTAGAATTCCTTACCGTTCACCATTATTCCCTTTAACAGTTCTCTTTTTGGAAACAGGTTAAACCTTTTCGTGAATGCTTATTGTTATGATTTTGATCATTATTATTATTGTTGTTATTTTTGTTTTTTATTAGGTTTATTTATTGTTTTGTTGTTGCTGCATCAAAAGAATTTCCCCTTTAGGGATTAATAAAGTACTTTGAATAGAATTTAAATGAAAACTACAGCAAACCAGAAATATAATTAACAAAACCCCCACTTGTAGACTTCCAGAGTTATAATTTATTTGGCATATCACTACAGAAATCACATATGTACTCACACATTCATCGATAGGTCATGTGATCAGATCATTCCAATCTGTTTTTTTAATTCAAATGAAATCTCACGTTAAAATGAGCCGCCCCTCCTTGTGGAATCACAACTCTGCTGTGTCTACATGTGTGTGTGCTTGAGATTCTAATGTTCCATTCCATTTGATTCACGCTGACTCCGACAGAGGCTGCAATGAGTGCAGCCAAACAAGGTCGATTCACAGCAGAAACGTAATATACAGGCCTCATGTAGATTCAGCAAAAAGGAATCAGCGTTGCTTTCTTTGCTCTGGCAAACTCCTCCTTTCGAGCTCATGGGGCAATCTGACAACAGTAAAAAGAGACGCTTTAAAGTTTCTCTGACAGGCTTGATGACTTTTTTAAAAACACAATCAATACATTTAAGTGAAAAAAAAAAACATTGCTAGAACAGTGGACCACAGCATGTGTGAGAACAAAGCTGTTCTCATACATATATTTCAAAGTCTGGATTGAATTATTAGTCTTTTTACAAAACATCGATGGACTCATCTATTTATTAAAAACACGATAGACAATGCTACTATGCTTTTTCTATCTAAGACTATGATAACATTTTGAACCATTTTATTTCTTACAATTTCTTACATTTATGTAATAAATGGTAATAAATGTAATTCAGTTATTACATGTATGTAATAAATGTGACTAAGTTGTCACATTGATAACCTATATGCAATTTTTATAAACAAGATTTGTCCTTTTCTGTAAGCTTGTTATTTTAAAACCACATCTTTCACTGCTGAAAATAAGAACTTTCACAAATGGTAAATTCATAGTACGAAACCAACTCTGATCATTTTTTAAATTTTCCATTAATTTTATGTAATCCAGTCCAATCTAATCCAGTTTTGTTTACAAAGCACTATACAAAATGACCAAAGTACTGTACATAAAACACAAATAGATTGAAATGCTAAAAACTAAAATGACAAAAGACCTTACAAAGACACATAAGCATAGAATACACGTCTTAAATACTTTAGAAAACATATTAGTAGCTATGCAGTAAACTAAAATAAAATAAAACAAAATACAATGAGCACTGAATGAGTAAAATCAACATCTCATGTGGTGTCAATGGCCAGGGCAAAGAGTAAAAACAGACTGTAATGTCTGATATACTGTCGGATATTCATTTGGGTTTGGGCACCCTGAGGAGAGACAGGGTTTCTGTAATTAAATTCAGAGTAAGGTCTGACCTGCTCTGTTTGGAAAGCGCTGTGAGACAACTGTTGTTGTGATGTGGCGCTATATAAATAAAATTGAATTGAATTGAATTGAATAGAGTCAAGTTAAAATGGAGGACATTTGCTAACAGATAAAAGACGACCGATAACATTTTGTACACAGGCAACAAAGAAACCACTGACATAGAGTGCATTACTGTAATCCAGTCGAGTAGTAACGAACACATGGGCTACTTCTTAAAGTTCTTCATAGGTAGAATGTGTCTTATTTTTGCCAACTGCCTTTAATGATAAAAACTTGATTTTACAACTGCTCAAAACTGCCTGTCAAATTTCAGACTAGCATCCACTTTAAACCCAAGGTTTGTAACGGCCGAATTCATACACTAGGCCAAGTAACCCATGTCAACGGGGTGAGTCACAGCTCTGCTGATATAAACCACGACCTCAGCGTTCTTCTTATTGAGCTTTAAAAAGCTGAGAGCGAATGAGAGAGAGAGAAAATAATTGGCAGCTACATCGGGAGCAGAAAAGGATACTTGGCTAACACCAAGGCTAACAAAAAAGGTTCAGTTTTCAAAGTATGATCTGAACCAACCCATCGGCGTATTCCTGACGCACACGCATTGCGCCACACCAGAGAGTAAAATGTTGCAGACCAATGCATCAAATGTAGCGGTTAAATCTAAAAGGATAAGAACAACACAATCTGCAGAATCTAAAGGTAAAAAATATATCATTAGAAACTTTTAAAAGTCCTCAGCTGATCAGAAACCACCTTCTCAATGATTTTAGAAAATAGAGTAATTCAGGAATTGGCCTATAATTAGCAAGAACTGTGGAATCTAGAGCTGGTTTTAAATCGGGGTTGAAAAAAAAAATAATAAAAAAAATAAAAAAAAAAATAAATCGGGGTAGAACAAAAGCATGTTTTCAATTTACAGGAATAACTCCTGAGGGAAAACTGCTGTTAATGATAGCCGTGGACTGTAAAAAATGTCTGTGAAATAAACATTAACATGCCCTAAAATCCTGACATTAAAAACCTGTAACAAGAAAAACAATTGTTAATTTTACAGTCAGTGTATGTGAAAAGGATCATGTTTCTTTGTAGAATTGATATTTTACCGTATTATAAACATACATTTTTTTAATACTTGAGATGACGCAATACAGTTAAATTTACAATATAGCTTGTTTTAAAGACCTGAAATAAATAGTATACCATTTTACAAATTCAGTTGTTGTGATTTACAGTTAAATGCCGTAGGCCTAACTATGATAACCTGAAGAAGTTTGTAATCAAACATGTTTAGAACTGAGACCTATAGACTAGTAGAATTGTAGTCATGGTCAAAAATACATATATTTTACACTAGATTGACAGCTATTTATGGGTTATTCTGTTCCCTATTTTTTGTATCATGTCATGATTATATTAAGGTCATAATATTATTCTATCAGGTATTTAGTGTTTTAAGTGGATGGATGGATGGATGGATGGATGGATGGATGGATGGATGGATGGATGGATGGATGGATGGATGGATGGATGGATGG
>JABUIW010000019.1:17553283-17577793 GCA_013363375.1 Menidia beryllina
TGGATGGATGGATGGATGGATGGATGGATGGATGGATGGATGGATGGGCAACCTTTCACTAAAATAAGCAGAAAAATTCAGTAAAAATTCAGACTGTCTTATAATAAGGCTTTTACCATTTAATAATGCTGATTATTTACTTATTTTGCATCTAATTGAATGGGATTAGATTTAATATAAACAACCACCGTATGTACATTTTACAGGAAAAAATGGCTTTAATAAAGACAAAGTCATGGCAATTTGGCTGAAAAGGGATGTTGAATTTACTAGTTTAGGATGTCATTTTTATAATGTTATTTTGTAAAGACTTTTTTACATTGTAAAATGTACAGATTGTTCTGTAATGTGTTTTACACTGCTGTATTTCCTGAAATATTATTCTGGCAACCACAAATGGCAGTTTTTTCCATAAAAAACAGGTATTTTTCTAAGAGTGCCGTTGAGTAGTGAAGGCCTCTTTAAGAAACTGAGAAGGTAAAGCATCGTATGGGGAACCTGCAAGCTTTAAGTAGGCCACAGACAATGAGTAAAAATAAGAACACAGTCAATGGTCCTAAACTAAAGACAGGGATTGTAACAACTGTCCAACTGTCTCTTCACATCTGAAGTGACACCGCAGTTGACAGCACTCATGTCTGACTGTCAGCTCACTCAGCCAAGGCTTAGATTTAGTTTTGACTGCTTACAACAGAGTTAAACAGTCTGACAGGTAGAAGAAAAACAACAAACGAAGCATCCAGGCTCACTGCATGCAGCGATCCTGATCTGAAGGGGTTAAAAATGCTACAACTGTGACCGGTGGAGCAATTTGTTTTAAAGTGGGGCAGGCTTGAGCAGATTTTTAAAAAACATGGGCGTATGATCACAAAAACAGAGCGTCACAAATTCTAAGTTAAGGACAAGCAGACCTTAAGATAAAATCAAATCAAGAGTATGTCTGACCGACACAGACTGTAGAGGATATAGACAATATGGCTTCAAAGAAATAAAAAAACATGTAAAAAGTCTTTATGTAAGATTAAAAAGCAAATGTTAAACAATTTACGGGTATGATTCTGAGCAATGTGATCTACCAATCAATTTGGGCTGAATTATTAAGTATTCCTCTGGGGAAACAAATCACACAAAGATTAATCCAAGGCGATATTTCCAGTCCAATGTCTGTAAAACCCCAAACATGTCCATACAATGCCCACTATGATCCGTGATCAGACTGTCACCAGAATTGTAGCTGCAAGCTTATAGCTGCCATGGAGTTATCCAAAGAATGAGTTGATTATCAAAACAGAGAAAGGAAAGGCAAACATCAACAATGGCATGGTGTCCTGCCAAGCAACTCATACCATCGATCTATTTCAGAAAAAAATAAAAATCTAAAATCAGTTTTAGTGTGTAAAAGCCACTAAAAGCGTCTAATTGGAGAAACTTTTCTATTAATGTTACAAATTTTTATTAAAGGGCACTGATTCAAAGAAAATCCTACACCTTTTTTTTTCTAAATGAGGCAAACTTGAAATGGGCAACATATAGCAACAACAACTATAAAAAGATTTAAAAATATAAGGATATTATTACTGGTTCAACATAACATCAAATAGAAAAAGTTTAAAATGCAAACGCAAATAGGATAAACAACACCACATATCACGTGAGCATTTTGGTATCAAAACAGATGTCATTGTTCTTTTGTTTCTAAAGCCATAAAGTCTTCATAAAAAGGGAGATGTGAGGCAGCATGGAGCATCAGGAGGTGAACTTTTGAAATTTTGTTGAAACTTTTATGAGAACTGATCAACGATTCTATCTTCCCAATTGGGTTAAGGCTATAATAATATTTAGTTAAGAATAGAAAATTATCAGTGTTGGCTGAAATTATTTTCTTAATCAATATTTTTGTTGTTTTTTTTTAAAACAGATTAATCATCGTTTGCTTGTTGCCCCCTAACACTATATGTTACTGTCACTTTCTTGTTGGCTTTAGAAAATACCATCACTTAGGTAAGGGCAGAAAAAAATGAAAGTTTGGGCTGAAAAGCTATTAATATAAATGGTTATGACCATTCACATACAGTTTTTCCTCACAAACACTGACAAACCAGGGTTTCTTTTAATATAATCGGTGGCTTTGTACTTGCATGAGCACTTCTAACATGACAAATTTTGTGAAAAGACAGTGTCTATTGGTCAATACACAGTTGTGTTTATCCTGGAAACTTCATAGTGTTACTCTTTGTACAAAACGTTGTCAATAACCAATAAGGGAATTAGTACCAGATGAGATAAATACCAAGTGCATTGATAATTTTATTAAAATTGAGAAAATACATTTGTGAATGCCATGGTTTAAAAAACAAATATAACTATACAAAAGACCACATTTCTTATACATATAAGGAATAAAAATTCCATTAATTCCTTCGAGAAATGTACTTGATATACATATCTATCAAAGTCTGTTTAAATGTAGCTAATAATTACAAAACTTTTAGAGAGAGTTGTTTTTATTACATAATTTAAAGTTATATCTGTGTTAAATAAATATCAAGAAATATTTCAAACTGCATAAAATCAAGCAGAATCAAGCTAAACGTGTAAATGTCTTTTGTATCAAACATATTTGATACGTAAGGTTTAAAAAAGAAATTCTCTTTTACTCCCAGTGAACAATGCAACACCAAAATAAAAATTAGCAAGGTTAGTCTACACTGTATTCTTAGAATTACAAGATACTTCATAAAATGTATCCCCAGAGTGATATCATATTGTTGTTCTATACATTTCTAAACAGAAATGAAGTTATAATTGAAGAATAAATGTACCAGTTGTTTAACAATAATAGCTAAAGAATTGCGTCAGTTATTTTGGGGTCCAAAAACAGTTTGGTTTAAACATGAATAGAGATGTGGATGTGAACAATTATTCATTTCTTGTTTTATTATCAGACTGTGATGATTATTGTATAATTATTTTTGAAGCACCAGAGAACAAATTGTCCTAAATGTGCCATGAAAAAGTTCTTATAAACCAACTCCATAATTATGTTATCTCAAATATTTCATTACACCATTTCAACTAGGGAAGAAAACCTTCATCCAAAAAGAAGCACGACAACACAGTCATACAAAGTCCTTTTAAATCGACATGAAGAAAATAATTTCATTTGGTTAGACCGGTCAAACAGTTTGTGAAGTTTATTTTGATGAGTTTTTCCTTAAATGGTGAATGGTTACGGTGTTTTTCTAATCTTATTGACCTTGTATTTTGCACCCACACTCACATTAGAACACACATTGCGGCGGTGTTGGACCGCAGTGTTGGCTCGTGCATTAGGCATTTGCAGTGCCAACAATCACAGAAATGATGATGATGATGATAAAGATGATGATGATGATGATGATGATGTTCCTGGGCTCACTTTTACTGATGAGAGGTCAGAAATTCAGCATGACCGGTCTGTTTTTATGAAAGATGCAGCAGTAAGTTTGAAATCTGAAATGCTTTCATTCTAATTTAATTTTTTTTTCAGGTTTAAGGAAGTTTTCTGAAGACCCTAACTAATGTCAAACACAAGTTTAAAGCAGGTTATATAATACAACACAATTCTATCACATTCCATGAGTTTTACATTTGCATGGGGTAAACAATTTTGTATCAAGCCCATTGATTTCTGTTGATTTTTTTAATGTTTTTTTTTTTTTTTACCTGAAAATACTTAATATAACAAAATTGTCTCTGAGCAATATTTACTAATATTTACTTCACTAGTCAATAAGAACAAACTAATTATTAGACACTGGATATCAGTGGTTAACTCTTTTCAACATAAGTTTCCATCCAAGTTAATCTTTACAGCACTTAAAAAAAAGACCTAATCAGATGTTAATTTGTCTACTGAATGTATGTGTGGGAGGAGAAATTTATCAGAATAGTTCAACCTCAATCAAAATGGTAATTAACAAAAGTGACGCAGTAACACAGCCCTCCTGACGAATGCTAATCATTTAGGCAGAACAACTTTTTGTCATTCAGTAGACTGTCATATGACAGCTTTACTTGCTTGCTATCTCTGGTCAAAGCTTAACAAAGCTACTGTCTCGTTAGTAACTGCCACACAGCTCATAAACTCCCACATACAGTGAACGACGTTCAGGAGATGGGAGTCCATTGATTTAACACGACACACTAAAAAAAAGAAGACGTGGACAGAAAAAGAGGAGAAAAGTACATGTGCTCCTGGACAAAAGACAGCCTATAACTTCTTGTGCAATTTAACCCTGTCTAACTTCAAAGACTTTGCATTTCTCTCTCTCACACACACACACACACACATATATGCATATGTATACGGTGTATAGAGTGTGCGGTGTGTTATGGGATGTGTGATAAGGGTGAAAGACATGGTAAGGACAAAGGAGACAGAGAAAACAGCGAGAGAGGGAGCAGACAGGATGACACAGTGCTGCATTGCAGCAGTTGAGGCAACAAATGTTCAAAGTTTGCAAAGCGGGGGCCCTGTTTCATTGTGCCAGGGGTATCTCAGGGTTCGCTTACACTGAATATGATCATCTATGACCCAGTGGAGGACAGAGGACACTTCAACAGACGTCTTCTGACCCTTTTATCAGCCTTAAAGTCTGCAGGTGTATCTCGAGTTCATTTCTCTTTGGCTTCTCTATGGAGGATAATCATGCAGAAGCATTTAGGTCTGAGCTCCGGGTGCCATGTTTGCCTTCACTGGTGTGTTTTCATCTTACTGGGGCAATTTGAGGGCTGGAGTTGATCCTGATAAGTTTACATTTAGTCTCTGGCAAAAAAGACTAGTTTAAAATTTACACGTCGCTAAAAAAAGATGAGAAAGAATGAAGAGAGGCTCAAGGTTACATGAACACAAAAAAAGAGAGGAAACAGATACCATTATTTTCTTTTAGAACATGTCATTCTAAGGCAAACAGGATAATTCAGAGGTATCTCCGGTCAGACTATGACTATGTATATCTAATCATCATTTATCTTCTTCTGTTGTGCAATACTGAGGATTTCTGGAGCAAAGAGTGGATAAGAGTGTGAAAAACAGATGCACTGAGAGACATTTTCTAAAAATAAAACCCAAATCGTAAGTGTTCCCTCTAATCTAGAATAAACTTGCTGCTGCATTGCTGAGAGACCCGGGGAGGGGAGGGGAGGAGGGGGCAGACGGAGAGGGGGGGTGGGAGAAGGGCACGGCTGTTAGGACACTGCTGCATCCCACCGCCCAGTCCTCCGGTCAGGCGGCACAAACGGGCAGTTGTCGGGCGACAGTTGTCGGTCTGTGGTGCTGCTGCAGTGCTGCAGCGCCAGACTCTCTTTGCCTATCGCTGCTGTTCACACTCTCTTTCCTCTCCGCTATTTCCTAACCTCCTCTATGCCAGTCTTAACTTTTCTCATGCCCTTGTAGCCGCCCTTTCATATTTTGAATTTTTTTTTAAATATTCACTTTGAGAGACTGTTAATATTTTAGTATTTGAAATCACACGTTCATTATGAATAAGTAGCCATTTGTATTAAATTCATGTGGTTACAGTTCATTTACTGGGTAAAAAAGAAATTCCAATTGAGTTGAATTGAATTGAATATACTTTATTGATCTCCAGGGAGAAATTGACTAAATGTAAAGGGAACCCTATCTTTTGTTGCACATGCCATGTTGGAATGAGACTGGTGTCAGCAGGTGGGATCTTGGAGGAGGACTCAGTCGCGGAGATTCGTGAAAAAGGTTTATTTGAACAAAAAACGCGCTCAAAAGAGTGGATGACAGGACAAGGTTCAAAAACAAGGCTGTGGCAAAACTATGAACAAAGTATCAAATCAAGATTAAACATGACTATGAACACAAAGTATCAAATAAAGTAAACAAGGCTATGGCAAAGTAGCAAATCAAGATTAACAAAACTGTGACTAAACATGGCTATGACAAAAACATGGCTGTGGCAAAACTATGAACAAAGTATCAAATCAAGATTAAACATGACTACGAACACAAAGTATCAAATAACGTAAACAAGGCTATGGCAAAGTAACAAATCAAGATTGACAAAACTGTGACAAAACATGGCTATGACAAAAACATGGCTGTGGCAAAAACATGGCTATGACAAAAACATGGCTGTGGCAAAAACATGGCTATGGCAATAAGGAAAACAAAGCTATGGCACGGCTCTGACAAAATCAAACCTGACGTGGCGTGGGGTGACGAAAACAAAAAGACGAAAACGCACTGGCACAGGACATGGGAAACGAGGACTATTTAAACACATGAGGGAGGGGAACCCCAGGTGTACACGATAGGTAATCAAGACATGACGAGACACCAGACATTCCCCCAGACGTGACAACTGGTACAGTTAGAGAGCTATACAGTTGCATAGTCGTAATGAAATGGTTGTATCGAGTTGTACCTGACATGTCTGCGAGAGACTGATCATTAGACATTTCCCCCAGAAGACAAAAGGTGTCTTTTTTTGTGTTAGAAGAAGCTGTAACAAAATTGTCCTAATCCTCTGGAGTTGATGAGGCCAATGAGGCATAATGCTATTGTTTTTGTGCATTGTATTTGTGCAAATCTTCAATGTTTTATGTGAGACAATTTAGGTTTCTTAGTTCTGACGGCATTTTGGCGCACCGTAAAGACACGTTAGACAAGTTGTCCACAATAAATGTCTGTTTAATCGAAATAACGGCCTCCAGCCTTGCTTGAACTGGATAGGACACCTTATTTGCAGGACATTATGCAGTGCTAAAACGCCCCATCGACTTTCTTACAAACACTCCAATCCTTGACTTTTTTCCATATCCATTTACTTTTCTTTTCGTCTTCTTTTCTTATTCAACAGCCCTATAGCTTCTCTGTCCCTCTCTCTTCTGTAGATCATTTTATCCCTAATTTTCTCATCGTAATTTCATTCTTGTCAATTATCCAATTCAGGTCAAACCCCCTACATCTGTAGTCTTCTGTAATCTTTTGGCAAACCCTAAATACCTTCGGTAGAACAAATGATGACAGACAGTAATAACTGTATAGTCACCTGTTGCACAACATCTATGTGTCTTTATCTTCCAGCATTGCTTAACATAGAACTCTAGAAATCTTTTTGTTTTTTAGTTTCAGAAAACGTGGTGTAATTGTGCCCTTCCTTTCTATGTAGAGCATCATTTGGGAACTAAAAGTCCTCCTGACATGAAAAAAGTAATAGCATATTGCGAAAAAAGGCCCCAAATTTATTTATCTTTATTGAAAACCATCATTGTTTAGCCTCAAGTAACACTTAGAAGAGCTCACATTACACCACAGTGAAATAACAGCTTATTTTCCTTTTTCCTTTAAAGCCATGGGCAGAATTGGTGTTTTGAGCCTGTGACGTTAGAAAACACTGCATACACACAGTTAGAAATAAAAGATTATGTGACATTTCAAGTAATATATTTTGTTGCTCATTGCTAATTTGGATTGGCTTGCCTTAAAATGGTAACCTGAGCCCCGTTGTACAAAATCAAATATCTCATCCATTAAAAATTCCAATAACCTGACAACCAGAAGGACCTAAAGCTCGAATTTTTTTTTATTCTGCTTTATGAACAACCAAAAGAGATCATCAAAATTAGTGAAAAGGATTCCTTTAATAAGGATTTAAACTAAAGATAAGGCAAAACATATGCTCAGATTCAGAGGTGTTAATCTGTCATTTATTCTCACCTCCCTCCTTATTTTTCTGTCTCCTCGGCCTTATTTTCTCTTCCATCAAGGCCAGAAACAAATCTCTAAAACCTTTTCTTTCACCAGCCTCTCATTTTCTAGTCTTTCCTCTTCAAAACACTCCTCTCTTGTTTAGACGCTGTGCTCCTCTCACTCCCTCTTCGTCTACTCCTACTTGAATTCTTCTCACATTTTTAGTGCTGCAAAAGCCTCTTACTTTCCAACTCATACCCTGTTATTCTGTCTATTGCTAGCCTTGACTTTCCATTCATTTATTTCTCATCACATGTGGCCTCCCCCCCCCCCCTCCTCTTCAGCGGTGTGCTCTCGTCTTATTTGCTAAAACACTTTGGTTTCTCTTCACCCAGGGCAGGGATCAACTACAGTCCATTTCACACATGACGGAGTGTGTTGTATGCCAGTGGTGTGTGTGTTATGCTAGAGGTGGCATTGCTGATAGGTAGCTTTGGAGAGAAGACTATGACCACTGTATGTGTGTGTGTGCATGTGTGTGAGGGAGTACAAAGCTGGCAACAGAGCTGACAGATACAGATCTGGATGTCAGTGTTCTTAGCTGAATAAATAAAAAGAAAAGAATGAATCTTAAAAACCAAACAGAGTGGGCAGCCGGCAGTATGCTCATTTACCCCATCTCATACAGAACAGAAAAGAATGAGGGGTCGTGAAGGCCTATGAGAGGGAAAAGGAAAATGTCAGTATTCCCTTGCTTAGATAAGCAAGATGTGATGACAGAGTGGGAGAGACAGGTTACACCACTTTATCATCTACGGATCAACTTGATCAGCTCTGCTTCCAGGCAAAAAATAATAATCGTTCCATGTGAACAAGATCCGTGGTTCTAAAAAATGTGTGCGTGACTGTGGGCATATGTGTGGGGTGATTGGAAAGTGGGTGTCTGTTTAGGAGTGAGTGCAGTCAATGTTGAACTTGAAGATTGATTTTGTTCTTTTGTGGAGTGCAGAGACACAAACTCCGTTACAGCCGAACAGCACGGTGAAGAAGGACAAGCAATGATTTGACAGAGCCAACCATTCTTTGAGGTCCTTTAATAGTGGAGGAGTCCTTGAACTTGAGTTCATCTGTTCTCTGCATCGTACGACCAAACAAGCTGAAATGGATTTCTGTGAGCCTTTCTGGTTGCATCTCCAAGTAATGAAAAAATTTGAACTCATAAGTCACTCATGATGACTAGATGTCCACTTTTTCAGGAAAATGGGAAAAATACACAATTACATTTTTTTTTGTAGGCATCTGCATATGCAGCCTTCAAGGATTGAGAATCTGTGTAAAATTTGAGTGTATACAATGTTTCCCTACAGTCAGAAATCAGTTATGGTCCTCTGATAAGAAGGTCAGAGTGGGGAATAACATTTTTTGATGTCAGGTATGTGGAAGGTAGTCGAGATGCGGTGAAGGGAAGGATTCAATTGCCAAAGCCGGATTGAAAAATGACTCAACTAGGAATAACCAAAACATAATTAAAAAAATTGGAAAATAACTAAACCAAGGAACTCACTGGGACAACCACAGGAAAGAGGACCGGGGCAGACCCATGGAAATCAAGATGAGTACAAACATTACCGGTACATCTGAAGTAAAGGATCCGGCAAAGGGTGTAATGATAGAGAAGCTTTTACAGAGGGATGTGTGATTAGTGGAATGAAAGCCAGGCGACAGGAACACAGGTGACTGAGGGAAGCGCAGTAAACTGAGACACAAGGGGAAAACACAGGAAACAAAAGAATGACGCTAGAATAAAACAGGAATCCAGAAACCAAGATAGACATAAGGCTACTAAAATAAAACCCAAGAAGTTAATGCTTTATAGTATTAATAATTGAAATCTACAATAAATCTAAGATTAGTATAAACAACGACCCCCATCAACATACAAATTTAACTCAATAGATCATGACAATCCTGAGAAAAATATCATCGAAACTTTATAGACTTGTATCAAATACAAAGACCACAATAGTTAAAACAAGAACATCTCATCTCGGAGGCAGCAGACCGCACAGCAGCATTTACTTTCTTTCACGGGCGTCATCCCTGGACATTTAGTCAAACCTAAATAATCACTGCTGAACTCAGGCTCTGAACAGGCTGTATTCAAGTCACCATTTCATGCACAACAACAAAACAACAATCTGTAGACGAGAAGGGCTTTTTCTGGGGATTTTGCAGTATGAAAATGCAACACATAGAAAAGGAGAGAAGTGAAAAGAAATACTCAGGGACGGCACTGACTGACAGTAATAGGGGTTTTCCACTAGACTTACTCAGCTCAGCTCAACAGGTAGAATTCAAGCGGTCAGCAGACTGTTGGGCGCTGAATGGCCAGTGAGTCACGTGACTTGATAGGCAATTCTGTCACAGGAACCCAACCTATTTTAAAAGCGTGGCAACAACAAACATCCAATTTAAATACTTCTGTGACCATCAAGGCTGTAAATAATGAGCCAACACTGAGGTTCAGCTAATGTATTGTTGCTGCGATGTCCTTCGCAAACAAATGATGTCATGGGCCAGTAGACTCGTCTTTCTGTTAGAACCTCATGCGTGATGAAAAACCGACCGAATAATGGCAAAGCCAGTTGAGCTGAGTAGGACGGGGATGGCATGAATGGAATACCCCCAAAAGAAAAGCAGCATAGTAGATTATTTGCAAGTTTTGGGGGGAAAAAAAGTCAAGCTATTGTGTATGAAAAGTAATATGAAAAATAAACATATGAATTAACAGACTGAGCCAGCAGAACAGTTTCAGTTTCTCTGACAACTATGAGAACACGTGTATTTTGTGTAATTAATAAGGGACAAAACCAATTTGGGAATTGTTCTTTACATTCTATCGGAGCACTACATTGTTCATGATACAATTCATGTGTAAAATGTCAACAAAGTCTCACTTTCTGCACACGGTCAATTCAAACATGCAACTAAATTGATAGGAATCACACTACTTCATGTCTTCTGTTTAAAACTTTTACAGTTTCAGTCAAAAATATAATATACAAGAATTGGCGTCCCTCAAACTGTTCTCGGTCAAAACACAAAACTGAGCAATGTTTAAAGACAATACGCTAGAAAAGATCAAAACAATAAGTAGAACGGTGTTTTGCCCTGCAGTATAGATGCAGCAGAATTTGAAACTAAGTTCAAGTTAAAGGGGCTGTAAAGAGAATTTTAACCCAGCAATGGTCTAATTATTAAGGCATTCTTACAATAAGGAGCATAAAAAGCCGGCCCATCCTTTGGAGATGTGTATAAGCTATTACAGAAGGAGGTTTAGGTTGGTCAATTCCCAGCAAAGGTATGTAAACAAAAACAAAGATTCACAATAAGCTTGTTTAGTATGCTTCTACACGATTGCAAAGCAACAGTAAAAATAATAAGTCATAGATCTCTCAAGTGTAATACCCACTACTAACAATAATTGTCTTGATCAAACAATCCTGGATGAGAGATTAAACTCAGAAAATGTCATTTTAAAGTAATTGTCTATGACTCCGCATTTTTTTACCCAATCCATTCCACCAGTATTGGGAAGATTTTGACATAATAGGAAAAACATGAAGAGCCAAGGTGGACCTAGCAGGCCCGGTATCCTGAGCAGCACAGTTGCTCTGTGTGGCCTGGTGAGTCGCCATCTGTCCCAGGGCCGAGGAGGCCAGGCCAGGAGACAAGCTCCCCTGACAGCATGTTATCGCCATATGCTTCTGGAACATGTACACACAAACTGGCATGGTTGCGAACGAGATAAGATGGTATAGTCGGCTCTGAAATCTCCAAATTGAGCTTCTCGGAGAAAATGTTATAGCAGAGCTGGAAGTGCAACAAAAGGTATGCCGATGTAGCTTCAGAAAGGATTACTGACAGATACAGTTTGTGAATCTGTGAAACTGATGGTTAAAACGCTCCACCTTGGTACATATCAGTAACTGAATATCAAAATTTACATTTCTATTTTTGATTACAATTGCAATTTCTATAAATAACTGCAAAATCCTGGGCAATCACAAGATCTTCCCTGGCCAGAATTGAGTTCCAGCGAGTACTGGGTCTGCCCATGGGTTGTAAAAAAGGGAGGTAACGAGGAAGCATTCAAACAAGATCTCTGAACCACCAGGATAACTGCTTTTGAAGGGGAGGAGCAGGCTCCCTCCAGATGACTGAGCTCATCGCGCTATCTCTAAGGCTGAGCCCTGCCACCCTCCGAAGAAAACTGTTTTGAGCCACTTGTATCCAAGACAACGTACCTTTGGGCACTACCTAGATCTTGTGACTATAGGTAAGGGTGGTAACGACAATGGAACAGTAAATTAAAAGCTTTCACTTCCTTCTCTTCACCGTAACAGAACGAAGAAGTGCATTCAGGACTGCTGCTGGCCATCCGTCCATTTCTCACTCCAGCAGCACTGGCAGAGTCCAACAAACCCGATAAACAAGTCGGATATAAGGCAAGAGTGCGGGCACAGGTCTTGCTTTAGTTCTACTGGAACTAAATAGCTCCATCCACCATTCTCCACCACTTCCCTCCAACCCAGACTTCCCTCACCCCTGCCACATCTGCCAGCTCCTCCGAGGGATCCCAAGGTGTTGCCAGGCCAGCTGAGACACATAGTCCCTCCAGGGTGTCCTGAGTCTTCCTCTGGGCCTCCTCCCCGTTGGACGTACCCAGAACACCTCGCCAGGGAGGCGACCAGGAGGCGTCCTGATCAGATGCCCGGGCCACCTCAACTGGCTCCTCTCAACGTGGAGGAGCAGCGGTTCTACTCTGAGCCCCTCCTGGATGGCCGAGCTTCTCACCCTATCTCTAAGGGAGAGCCCAGCCACCATGCAACGGAAAGTCATTTCGGCCACTTGTATCCATGATCTCCTTCTTTCGGTCACTACCCAAAGTTCGTGACCATAGATGAGGGTGGGAACGTAGATCAACTGATAAATCAAGAGCTTTGCCTTTAAGCTCAGCTCTCTCTTCATCAAGACGGACCGGTACAGCGCCCGCATTACTGCAGACGCCGCACCGATCCGCCTGTCGATCTCACGCTCCCTACCCCAATTCGCGAACAAGAACCTGAGGTACATGAACTCCTCCACTTAGGGAAGGACGTCCCCCCTGACCGGGGAAAGCACTTTACCCTTTTCAAGGGAGAGATCTTAAGCTCAGCTCTCTCTATATCATGACAGACCAGTACAGCGGCGGTCGATCCACCTGTCTATCTCCCACTCAATATGGTTATTTGTATTAAAATCAAGATGGACGTGCATACGGGAGCGGTGTTCTTCCACATAAAGTAGGTGGTTTGCTCCCCATGTCTTCCACATTTTTAATTATCCTCTGGAAAAATTCTGAACCATCACGA
The DNA here is from genome assembly GCA_013363375.1 of Menidia beryllina. NCBI lineage: Eukaryota > Metazoa > Chordata > Actinopteri > Atheriniformes > Atherinopsidae > Menidia > Menidia beryllina. Next base: position 17,566,403 of record JABUIW010000019.1, read on the forward strand.
TAGACCTGTACAGTGATAACCGATCTCCATCTCCCACTCCATTTTACCCCCATTCATGAACATGACCCTCAAGATACTTAAACTCCTCCACTTGGGGAAAGACATCCCCTTTGACCGGTAGGGGGCACTCTACCCTTTTCCGGTGAGAGACCAATGGCCTCGGATTTGGAGGCACTGATTCTTGAACTGCTCCAGCTAACTGAAGCTAACTGAAGGTAACTGAATAGCTAACAAAGGCAATCGATATACCCTATATGCCCTCAGCATCCTCCACATCATCTCTCAGGGGACACACCGAATCATAAACCTTTTTTAATTCTACAAAATGGTTGTACACTGTCTGTTGGAAATTCCATGAGTCCTTTCACTCTGCAAGGACAAAGATGTGGTCCACTGCTCCGTGACTCAAGCGTAAACCACACTGCACCTCCTGAATCTGAGGTTGGCTAATCACTTGAAGGCTCCTGCCCAATACCCTGAAGTAAGCTTTCCCAGGGAGTGCTGTTTCCTAAAAAATATGTTAATTTGCAATAGGAAAATTTGATCAACAATTAACTGATAGTCCTACATACACTGGGGTTTTTGGACTAAAGCCACACAAGGTTTAGTCTCTACAACTTCTTGCTTTTTGACAATGCGTTTTTTTCTAACTGGAGTTGTGAAAATAAACCTCATTTTAAAGATGAGAATACTGGCTCAGAGAGGCAGGAAGGTCAGTCTGACATACAACCTGTTCTTAATAAAACAGAACATGCAGCTAGCTAAGGATGGGAGACAAAGTTGCTGACAGGAGGGCAAATGCCTAACAGAGAGAGATGAGAGAGGCGGGATAAATGGCAACTGAGGGACAGATGGACATGCAGACAGCTAGACTTGATGGAGAGTTTTGGACGCTGGTACCTAAACAAACAGATAAAGGGAGGTCAGTGCCAGGTAACCAGACTGTTAGGTCGTATGATCTGTATACGTCACACACAGTGAGAAACAGCAACACTGCCACAGTCCTGCCCTGCAGCACTGCTACTGCTACTGCTACTTCTCTCTCTCTCTCTCTCTCTCTCTCTCTCTCTCTCTCTCTCTCTCTCTCTCTCTCTCTCTCTCTCTCTCTCTCTCTCTCACGCACACAAACCAAACACAAACCATCCACTCTCCATTTTCCGTTCCATCCTTCTTGCTTTATTTCCCTGATATTAGTATAGCATGATTAAAAGCATGATATTGTAAAACCTTAAAGCTTAAACCTCTTTGACTTGACATCACAAATGGAACTTAACTCTTTCATTCTACTTTCCTGTTGTCCCCACCTCCAACACTTCCACTTTCCCTGCCCACCTTTAATTTCTCACTGTTCAAAATCTATTTGCATTTCTTGCTTTTCTCTGGAATAGTTCATAGAAAACAGGGAGCACAACAACATGCCCTTGACTTCATCTAGATGACATCTCTAGATTTCTTGGAAAGCCCTTTTTTTACTTACTGCAGAAAAATCTTCTCATAAGCAGGTTTTCATTATATATTTAATTTCATATTAATCATTTAAGTTGTTAAAGTCACATTATATCTCATAATATAGAGCACAGCTAAAGTAAAAGCCATATCTGAGGTACAAATTTGAATCAAGATTGTCATGGTTTTGTGTCAAATGTTATCAGTGACTGATGAAAGGACAAACAGATTCTAAACCTGACACAGTGGAGAGGCCACATGAACTATCTTCAATCTACAGAAACAATATAACCTATTATTAATTTGTGCCACAAACAACCTGCCTCATCGAGGTGTCCAAGACTGAAATTTCACAAAGGATATTTCTTACAGAACTTTACTTTTTTTCTTGCTAAATAAAATGTGGCTCACTCTGCTTTTAACAATTGAATCAATATTCCTTCTTCGGAGATAAACTCTGAAGGTTCAAACTATCATAACTGTCTTTAAGACTTCCGCCAAGCATCAGTTTTTACAAAGTCACGCTTCGAAATTTTTAATAAGAATTTGGAGATGGAAACCGGGCAAAAAGAAAGAACGAAAAGTGAACAGAAAAATGATAAAATGCAAAACAAAGATGAAAAGAAAGTCAGATGGAATGTGTGTAGGGACATTTCCAGAACACGTATGTCCCAACAGAGACCTTTGACGGTTCGACTTTTATAGTCGAGGGGATTTTATCGTGCACACGTTGCTGAAGGGTAACTAGACCCATGCTGGCACGGACCTCATTTCATCCCCACATCCAGATATATGGCTTTTCCACAAGTGTACGTGTGAGCGCTGTTCGACTCGACATCACAGATATAACTGCCACAGCTGGCAGCGTGCCAACTTTGTAACACTTGCAACACTGCTGATGGCAAAGTGAGCATTCGGGCAATAAGGACAGGAAAGATCCATCGAGTTGGAACAATAGTTGTATATCCCTGTGAAGCTGGTATTGGCACACATATCCAAGACGAACAAGACTAACATCTAATAAATAATCATGGTATGTCAGTCGATGATGTGACTTCATCCAAAGTGTTCTCTCCTGAGATGTTTTAAGGCAAGTAGTTATTTAAAGAAGATGTAAGCAGGGTGCTTTTAAAGCACAATATGAATTAAAGGGCACATAGAAAGTCAGTAATGAGACTGAGGAATCTGGTAAAAATCGAGAAAATTGATTTTCTGAGTATCTAGTGGAGCATGGATGCAGCAATCCAACAAGATTTGTCCTAATATGCATATTGACCAGTGCAACACTGCAGAAGTGTCTTTTTTCTAGGGGAGAGAGAATGGTTTGACCAAATCACAAGGCTAAAATATCTTTCAAGTCTCAGGTTGTTGTTTTTTTTTTCCCAGTTCCTTAATATTAGAATCATAGCAGCTCATTTTAACACAACTCACATTTAACATGCAAAACATAATTAAACAGAAATAGTTTATTTCAGTGGACAGAATCCAACCACCTTCCATACACACAGGATGTACAACACACATCAGATTTCAATGAATGGACTGCGGGCCAATGAAGCAGAAGAACAAATCAGCCAAAACCACAAAGGCTGTCTGGAAATGTGAACCTCTTCCAGATCATGGTCATAATGGCTTCTGAGTGCTGCTATCTACACTACCCACCTGAAACCTCAAGTACAGAATGCAAACACACCCAAAGCTCTTTCAAGAAAGGGAAAAAGAAAGTTGAAAAGAAGGAGAAGAAAGGGAAGTGGAGTGAGAGACTAGAAGAAAGGGAGCGAGTTAGTGCTGTCGCTTGGTATTCACACGGCGTACCGGCAATTAAAGCTGTGGACTCAGAGCCGCGGAGACTTCCTTGAAGGTCTTGGCAGTGGCTCTAAGGCTGTTCCTCCTCCTCCACAATCACACAAAAACCAACCTGTAACCCAATCTAACCCCTTAGCAGCCTCTGCTGGGCCACAGTAACCCGTCATATCTCATTCACATGCAGGAAACCACGCTACCCAAGCCCACACCAGCACAGCTCACCTAATCGTTACAAGGCATTAGCACACAAAAACACAAACACACACACACACAGACACTTAACCAGTGCAGCTGCTTGGTGACAGGTCAGATACTTTTTAATTTTACTAAATTTTAAAAGTATAGATTTTTGAAGATGTCATTTCACAATTAAAAGTTTAAAAATGTATCTCCAATGTAGTGTATTTTTGTCCTTTTAATCACTTATTTTCAGAATTAGCACATAATTAAACAGAAACACATAATAATCCATAATCCTGAAGCACATGAGAGTTCAACCTATCACCTCTGACTTGACATCACAGAAAGATTTTACAGAGAGTTCAACCTCTCTGAAATGCCTCCCTTAATATACAGAATAATTCTACGTGTGTACAGTAAATTCAATAATGAAGATCTGTAAACGGCAGCTTTGATTGTGAACACATCTAAACAAATCCTAACCCTAAACCCTAACCAAAAACCTCACCAACTATCTCCTCTACTTCAAACAGATCTATGATCAGCTACGCCAGCTTCTCACCAACTGCACCAGTAAAAGCGGGATGAGTAAGACAAAATAAGTAAAGATGGTAGGCACGGAATGCAAACCCTGGTTTAGGTAGGGGGCCATAAAAGTATGCAGGGTGCAGGAGGTGGAGGCCGAACAAGACACACTAGAAGATTCACCAGACAAATTCACCTAAAACAGGAGATAAACTAATTTAAACAGTCACTAAGAACACCAGTAAATGCAAGGCCATAAAGGCCTGAAACAGTGTAAAGGAACACTTAATAATAAGTTAAATTAATAACTTATGGTGGAGGTTTCAGTTAACCCTTATATTATGTTAAGGGTCAATTTGACCCGTTTCAGTTTTTGTGTTGATCAAAGTCCTGGTTATCCTTTTTTTTTCTTCATGAAATTTGGTGACTTTTCCTCATCTGGGGAAATGAACCTGTGTGTGAAATCTGGTCACTCTCGTGTGCACGGGGGGGTCTGTGCAGAGTTTGTATACAAAGATGATGTTGCGGGTCAATTTGACCCGGACACCATTAATGTGGGTAATTAGCTGTTCAGATCCAAAATAACCATGTCTCTTCAGTGTACTTGTATTTTCATTGCCTCTGAGACCCAGACCAAGGTGTTTGTGAAGGGTTTGGGTCTGAGGGTCTGTGTAAAATACCCAACATCACCACATCAAAGTCGAGGCAGACTGTCCTCATCCAATGTGATCAATATGACTCCCGTCATACAAGATTTGCCGTCACAAGAGTTCATTAGATTCAATCAGCATTTCAGATCTTCATATCCCCACCAATAGAGAGGATGATACTGGAAATGACCAACTTAGAGGGGAGACATGTGTTTCAAGAGAAATGGAAGCCACTGGATCAGACTGACTTGCATGCTTACGTTAGAGTTCTGTTAGTAGCTGGAGTGTACAGGTCAAAGGGGAGTAGCAACTGCAAGTTTATGGATTGAAGACAATCCTTGTCCCCACGTTACTGTAGATGAGAGTCTTGCTCCATTCAGGGGGCGCTGTCCTTTCTGACCGTACACGCCCAATAAGCCTGCCAAGAATGGCACCAAAATATTGGCTGCCTGTGATGCAAAATCCAGCTATGCATGGAATCTGCAAGTATGCACTAGAAAAGCTACCTGGAGGAAAATCTGATAAGAATCAGGATGCATGTGGTGCTGGAGATTAGTGAAGGGTTGCAAGGTCATATCATCACCTGTGACAACCTTTTGTCACGTGTTCCAAAGTAACAAGGAATGCCTTGGAGAAGAACTTCAGAAGAGAAAGTTGACCATGTTGGGAACAGTCAGATGCAATAAGCCAGAACTTCTCAGTGAAATTCAGAAGATGCAGGGCAGACCTCAGTATTTGCTTTCATTGAGAACGTGACAGTTGTCTCATACCGCCCAAAGATAAACAAAAATGTTCTTGTATTGAGTACAATGGAAGCTGATGCATCTCTGGGCACAAGAGAGGACTTGAAACCACAAGTGATCCTGGGTTATAAATCCACCAAAGGAGGAGTTGAAAATCTGGACAAAATCACAGCAACATACAGCTGTCAGAGCCAGATTGAGCCAGACTCGAGCCAGGCTAGCTTGATCCCCAGTAGCATCAGCTAACATTGAAAGGTCAAGCTCAGGTCCCCCAACCAACACCCAGTGGACAGGTGAAAAAGAAAGGGAAAACCAGGATGCCAGGTCTGTCCATCCCAAGAAGACAGTAAAATAAGTACCTCTTGTGTGAAATGTAAGAATTACACCCACAGAAAGTACATATTAAAATTCGAAAATGTGTTAGTGAAGAGGGAAAATCCCCCAAAAAATAGTACTTAAAGAAAGTGTTGGAATTAAAAATGTATTGTATGTCACTTTTCTAAATGTTCATTCAATATTACATCATTTTTTATTTGTTTCACCTGTTTTTTTACTGTTTTGCAGTCATTTACATGGTGCGGGTCAAAATGACCCGCAACATAATCAATGTAATTTTTTTCTAACATAATATGAGGGTTAAATTTTCCCTTTAGTCTTGTTACTTTGACAACAACCCCCAAGCAAAATCTGCAGAGGAGTAGGAGCCTCTCCTGGCTGTAATTGGGTGAGAGCAGAGTAAACCCACAACAGGTTACCCGTCCATAACAGGGCCCGTAAGTATATAGGCCCCCAGGCGGGAATCTAACCAGGAACCAACCACCACACCGTCCTCCAGATCCGTCTAAAATCGAGTGGTTATGCTCATATGTCCACTTGTTGAAGCTGGGTCACTCGCTTGACGCTTAAATACATATCTGCTATATTCAAGCATTGGCTTATGAATGACCACAGTACTGATTGGGCTCATAGCTTCCAAGAATGAAGACATGATTTTCACAGTGGATGAAAGTTGGTAATGTAAAATTTGGGATTATACTGATAACATATTTTAAGACACTAACTGTGCCAACAAAAGCAGATCCACCTGTCGATCTCGATATGGTTATTTGTGTTAAAATCAAGATGGTCGTGCAAATGGGAGCGGTGTTCCTCCACATAAAGAAGGTGGTTTGTTCCCCATGTCTTCCACATTTTTAATTATCCTCTGGAAAAATACTGAACCTACACTCAACTCTCACATTACCCCCCAAAATGTTCATCCATATGCGATTATGAGAACAAAAAGCTCAGAAATGCTAAATGAGATAAATGAGTGTATCAGTGAATAAAATTAAAATATTAAAGCAGAGGATAGCTTAGACTAAAGAGTGTCTAAGAAGAGAGGAAAAGTTTGTTGCATTGTGGAGTTGTTTAATACTTATGGCACAGCGGAAACTGCCACTTGGCAGTGGTGTCATGAATAATACATGCGTTGAGTTAATTAAAAAATTATGCTCTTGTAGTTATTGTATTATCAATAATATATAAAGAGCTTATTCATATGGTCTTAGAGGAAATACAAAGCATTAAAAAAGCTGCTAACAGAAATAAACACAAGATTTCCAATGGGTGCTTCAGAGAATGGTATTCAGTTGAACAAACTCTTTTAAAAGGAGAGTTTCAGTAAACTTGTTTGACATTGTTAAATGACAGAACTGGTGCAAACACAATACTTAACCAAGAGTTCAGGACTTGGCCCTAAAAGGTGGACAAGGGTTCCAGCATAAACACTTATGGGACTCAGGTCAACTATTAAGGTCTGTGAGGGTCAATCAGTTGGTGTGGGAAGCTGCTCACAGCAGCAGTTTGAAGGATATGTCTTTTTGGTATATACGGTACACACTAAAGCTTTAAAAGAATTTCATGAACTCTCCACTTTTCTGCACAACTACACCAACTGCAAAGTAAAGTCCATATCTGTTGGTAAATTTGAATTGTACTGTTGTACCTTTAACCTTGTATCATCTATTAAAACAGTGGAACACGATACATTAAAGAATGCAAACTTGCATTTTCCCCCCATGATTTGAAAGTAGTGCTTAAGTCCTGAGGGCTAAAAAGGCATCTAATTTACATTTCTAATTTACATTTCTGAGGCATCAGTAGTACTAGCTATAGAGGGTCAAAGAGCATCTTACCCTGAGAGCTAATAGAAATAAAACTAAATCAAATAAACTTAGATGCTAGGGTTAGGGTTAACCCTAACTTGCATGTTCATTTGATAGGTATTTTAACTCATTGACTGCCAGCCATTTTCAGAACAGAGAGTCGCTCACTGCCAGAGTTTTTTAAAAATTTTGACTGATTTTTCAAGAGCCACAGAATAGTTTGTGCTATGACTATGTAAACACCGAACACAACAAAAGAAAGAGTAGACTCTCTTCTTTCATCAGGAAAAAAGATTTTGTTTCTACCTTATTCCGTTCTTCTTCGACGTGCATCTCACCGGCGCCATTTCTCTCATAGCGAACCATTGCGTTTGTTTTTATTTGCTTACAATCTATGCTAATCTCCCATCAAAAGTGGCACAGCTACCTAGAGGGTAAATTTGTTACTACATACTCTGTCTAGAAGCCGATATTTACGGAAAAACTTTCGCCGATCGTCCCCCAAGCCACTCGCATTGAAAAACATAAAAGACGTCTATAGACGTCTTTGGCAGTTAGCGGTTGGATTTGAAAAGACGTCTATAGACGTCTTTGGCAGCGAATGAGTTAATCACTATTCAAATCATGCATATAAAAGTAATAAATGATTAAATATTTAAATGAGCTACGAAGATAAGTAAGTAACAGTGAAAACACAAGCTACACCAACTTGACCAGTCATTTTTCAGCCAGTTTTGTCGTGCAGTTGAATCAGGTGGATCACATCTTCATATGTGTGGTAACAGCCGCCAAAAGCAATAACTTTTTAAAGCAGTAAGCCAGTCCCTTTTCATAGTAGACAGTAAAAGGTTGAGAAGATTAAGTCCTCAGCTCTGAATACAGTCAGATTTCAAATTCGAAATGGATCACGAGACAGATTACAGTAGAAGATGTGAGTTCAAGGCAAACAAGATGTTGAATTATGGAGACAGCATTGAAATGATAACAGAGCTTGGTATTTCGGTATGTCTCTGCTTGAAGATATTCGAGCAAACATACATCAGTCCTGCCAATGTTTAGCTGTAAAACGTGTTAGTGCGCCAATGAAAAGAGAGTTATATGATATTATATGATATGACCCAAATTAAATACAACCCAAACACAGTAAAAGGTAAAAATAGTATAAATAAGTGTGTTCCCATGAATCGGCCTTTCTGTGCATACACGTTTGTTTTAAAGTGAAGGTTTAGTACTGTGACTCAGACAGCAGGAAATATCCATCCAACCATTATCCCCTAAGGGGGTCGCAGGGAGAACTGGAGCCTATCCCAGTGGTCAATTGGCAAGAGGCGAGGTACACTCTGGACAGTCCGCCAGTCCTTCGCAGGGCCACAGAGAGACACACAACCACACACATTCACTCCTAAGGGCGATATGGAATGTCCAATCAAGCGCACATGCACGTTTTTGGATGGTAGGAGGAAGCCAGAGAGCCTGGAGAGAACCCACGCAGACACAGGGAGAACATATAAACTCCACAAAGAAAGGTCCTGGGTCCCCTGGGATTTGAACCTAGATCCTTCTGCTATGAGGCAATGGTGCTAACCACCACACCACCGAGTGGAAACAGGAAACAGTGTCGAACAAAGTGCTACAGCCTACAATTCAACTTTGCCCTTGCCAAGCTTGGACTGCCTACACTGTGAGAGCTGTGATTTGTCGTCCTGGTCAAACTGAGCTTCTTCAAAATCCCTCTCAGGTTTTTAGACAGAAAATGATATAGTAGTTAATTATATAAAAAGTCTTAGACAAGGATTTTACCAGCTAATTTTTTAAACAATCAAAATGTGCACTCTATTGCCAAAGCGTTTCTTATTCATCCAACACTAAAATACCAAGAAAAGAAATAAATTAATAAAATTAGAGGCGAACAGTGCAGAGCTTTTCCATAAGACTAATAAGGACCTGACAAAGACGGGGCCACTTGCTGACTTTGTAAAAAGAGTCTGCTCTACTCTTGAATGTCAATACACCTGAGGCATTTCTGCTGCCTCCAAAGAGGAAAGCAAAGTCACCAGAAACTGCATTTTGCTGACTCACAAACATTTTCCAAACTCGAAAAACTACCACAAAGATTACTCTTATTGGTGGAATAATGTAAGCACATATTTAAACTGGCCATAATGCAGCAGATCTTTTTTTTCAACATTGAAGTGTTTTAAACATCAGTTTTTGCATCCATAATAAGTAATACACCACTAAACTATGTTCTCCCAGCTTTATTTGTTCTTAGAACCACAGAACTTCAAAATAAGTGGGAACCTGCTGCTTTGGTAAGGGCCTATGCTTTGGACATCTCTTATAAGTAATGCAATGATAAAGATCATGATGAAATCATGTTTTGTTATTTATTGCTTCTTAACAATATAAATTTGTCTAAGTGATGAGTCTAGCTTTTTCTTTCCACGACATCAAGAAATACTTTTTTTTGTGTTGCCATTGTTTCCACAGAGAAGCTCAAGCCCTATTTAAAGCAGACCGTCTTAAACTTTCCTGGCCTATAAGCCAAATTTAATGATCTGAATCTCACTCTGGGACCACGGCTCATTAAAATGCAGTGGTAAAGTCATCATGTCACTGGAATCAGGTCATCGCTCAGTTTCCAGTTTAAGCCATTTCTGTTCTCAGACTGAAGACAGATAGGCTCTCTAGCTCCATGTGCTCTAGCTAAAGTCGCTGTGAGTTCAACCCAAGTTCACACCACTTTGTGACTTTTTTTTTAAGTTGCCTATAGCCTGCATTGCCTAGTCGCAGTCTGCATCAATAATGCAGAGACCACAGCCTGTTAACATCTCTGCCTTTAGGAAGAGGCCTGCTCGACAACAGGGCTCTCAAACAAAAGCAGGCTGAGGACGTCTCAGACGGGCACCATGAGAACTTGAGCGCCGGAACCTGGTCTATTATAAGAGCGAGAACATGATTCTCCTTTATAAACACACAAACATTGTGTAGGAAAAATAAGGGGGCATGCGGATGAAGACGTGAACATATGGCTGTTGTATACCCCGTTGCACCCACCACTGGGTCAAAGCTACATAGATGAATGGATAAATGTGCAGCATGTACACACACCTTGATATAATCAAGGTGTGTGTGTAGTAAGGGGCTCGTGTATCCGGCCTATTGGATTACCTCACAAAAGCAGAACAGCTTGCAGCATAGTATTCCACCAGAAGCCACCTCTCACCTTGCTGCATCTCGTAAGCACCATGCTGGGAAACATGTCAAGTTGTTGGAGGAGAACCTATCAAACTAACCTCAAACTGAGGTCGACACCGGTCTATTACTTGATTGCAAAGGTGTTATGGTTGAAACTACCTGCGTTATGGTTTTATTGAGATTCTGCAGCACAAAAAAATTGTATTTTTGACAAGTAAATAAAATGGAAAACCCTAGGAACTGCAGACTTTTAAGGTAACACCATAACCATGAGATGTGCAAATTCTCCCATACAGAGACCTTCTTGAATTATGAATTCATTATTTAGGCCATGGAGTTATATTAATTTATGGAAAAAAGGGTAACTTTATTAAAAACGCGCATGAAGCGAAACACAGTGAGCAAAAGCATTCTGTAACGATACAGTTTAAAGGTCTTGAGGGAAACGCTTTTAGAGCAAAATATGATTAAACTGATGTCTCTAGCAGTCAGCAATCGAATACTGCCGTTATGGGACTGATTCAAACCAATAAGCACACATAACAAAAACACATTTTAGTGAAATCAAAACTGGACTTTTCAAATGCATGTCAGCATGCTACATAATATCGCTTCTCAAATCAGATCCATTAAACTGAGACGATAAGGGTGTTATTCCCATTACCCAGCATAAGCAGAAGAACATGGATGGATGGA